>JARQOC010000011.1:209225925-209302176 GCA_033576535.1 Allobates femoralis | reverse complement strand
CAGGTGACGGCCGAAGTGCGACTTATCGCCGAGAAATCGCCCAATCACACGCCGCAACCGTGAGGCAATTTCACGGTGATTTCAACGGGGCGATACATCGCCTTTCAGATCTCCAGGCGAGATTGCGAAGTGTGACAGTACCTTAATAAGTAAAGATTCTCCAGATTTCTTATCTATAGGATAATACAAGTATTTACTAGAACAGACATGACCGGTCATCTACAACCTCTGCCAGCAATGGATGTGTTAGGCTGGCTTCACACCACGGCAGCGGCCGATCCGGGGCTAACAGCCCCGGACCAAATCAGCACACAGAACCGGAGGGCTAGTATGCCCTCCGGTCTGGTGTGCAGCCGGACGCCGCTGTAGCTGCTGATAATTCAGGACTGCGGCTCACAGGGAGCTAGCTGCGGTCCTGAAATAACAGCGGCGTGCAGCCGCCGGTATCTGGTTCCCGGATCCTCCCAGATCGGGGCAATCTGGCCCCATGGGCTCCCATGTTAGGGAGCGCCAGATTGCATAGAATCCAGTAGGATCCGGCGGAATCTGGGAGACGCCAATTTGTGTGTCCGGGAGAAAAATCCAAATTTTCCCGCATACTTCCGGAGAGATGGAAACCGGATGGCAGATAACTGCCATCTGGCTCCATCCGGCCCCATAGGATACTATGGGTCCAAAATCCGGTCCAGGGCTGTCTAGTTTACACCGGACAGCCCCGGATCAGATCTTGCCGCGGTGTGAAGCCAGCCTTACTCTGGGGAAGGGTCCTCCCATGTAGATGGGGCTCAGGAACTGAACTCGCTCCTCACCCGGCAGATACCAGCTATATAATATTTTCTGGTCATCATAATGGGAGACCCAGACAATGGGGTTTAGGGCACTGCCCTCCGGAGGTCACACTAGGTACTACAAGTTTGTAGACACCGCCTCCTCCGCTTATAAACCCCTACCGCAGGGAACATCCTCAGTTTTAAACTTAGTGTGCTCGGAGGATCACGCTTTGCTTGCACTTCACTGCATTCTCACAGCTTACGTGATGGCGTCTGAAGACAAGGTAAAATGGTTCCAGTCGGGACCTGCGACAGCCTCCCCGCTCACCCTTGTGGAACACGCTGGTGGAGGTACCGGAGGGCCTAGAGCCTGGACACTTTGTGTTCTCCCGGTACGCTGTTGCACTCCTTTCCATCCCTCTCTGGGGGGCTCTGGAGAGTGGGAGATGGGAGCCTTGCACAGCTCCGCTCCGTCCGAGGCCTCCCTAAATGGTGCTTACAGACCGGACTGGAGCCAGCCCAGTCCGAGGCCTCCCTAAATGGTGCTTACACTCCGGACTGGTGCTGAACCCCCGTCCGAGGCCTCCCTAAATGGTGCTTACAGACCGGACCGGCACTGAGGCACTCGGTGTCTCCTGTGTGCCTGGGGGTAGTGTCTGTCACTTTATGTGACCTGACACTCAGACCGCGCGTTACCCTCGGGTCCGCGGTTCTGCGGGTGTACCCTGTGCTGGGGTCACCCTGGCTGACCGCCCTGTGTGTCACAGGGGCTGAGGCCGTGGGCTGCGGATGTTTGTTTGTGCATGCAGTCTGTGTATAGTATTTTACACTATTTCCCGCGCTGCGGGCTCCGGCACCCTCATGCTGAGGCTGCTTGGAGGATGGGAAGCAGTCCGTGCGGTGACGTCATCGATGGGCGTGTGTGTGTGTTTCCCGCGTGTTTTCGGCGCCGCCCACAGTTTCACTGTCGGCGGCCATCTTTACCCTCACTTCCCGGTTGGGATCTGTATGCAGCGTGCGCCTGCACTCCAAAGGGGAGACTGGAAACCGTCGCGGAGGTCACACACACGCACCGCTTCCTCATACCGCTTTACTGCGGTCGGTAAGCCACCGGGACTCCCGGTTTTGTTGTCTGCAATTTGGCTTATCTTCCCCTACTGCGGCGATGTCCTCAGCTGGGAAGCGTGCTGCTAGGACGGCAGAGACCACCATTACCTGTGCTACATGCAATGGAACACTGGTGGAGGGGTCCTGCAATAACTGCGGACGCCCAGAGGCCCGGACTGGCACACCAATTTTGGAAGGGTGGTTAGAGCTCCCAGGTTACATCCTGGGCGGCGTTATGTCCGTAAAACCAAGGACAATCGCTTCCCCTTCCCCCAGGAGGTGCTTCAGGAGTGGTCGCAGTCCCCGAAGGTGGACGCTTCCATGACCAGGATTGCTGCACGCTCCCTTTTCTCTGCCTCTGATAGCTCCTCACTGAAGGATGCTACTGATAGACAGGTTGAGCAACTCGCCAAGTCTTCCTATGAGGCTGTGGGGTCTTCCTTTGCCCCTAATTTTGCCACGGTCTGGACCTTGCAAGCGATTACTACGTGCTTGGATGGTATCTCTGACCTGGCAAGATCCAGTCCAGAGGTCCTGGCACTTACCGAGAGGGCAAGGGCCTATGCGGACTACGCCAGGACGGCGACTCTGGAAACTGCCACTCGCTCAGCTGTGGCTTCGGCCAATGCTATAGCGATCCGCAGGTTGTTGTGGCTGCGTCTTTGGGACTCAGATACCACATCCAAGAAGATTTTGCAGAATCTTCCGTTCGCTGGTGACAGGCTTTTTGGCACCGAACTGGACAAGCTGATAAAGGATTCTGCTGAGTCTAAGATACCGCAGAATAAGCCTAAGCCACGGTATACCGTTAAAAGGAACCCAAAACAGTGGTCCTTTCGTTCCAGCTCGCAGTCATCAGCACCGTCCGCTCGCACGGACCGAGGGGGAAAGCCCGCTTCTCAGTGGCGCTCTAAGAGTCGTCCAAAGAAGCCGGCGGGGACGGCAGCTGCCGCCCCCAAACCCGCCTCTACATGACTCGCTCTCCCTTCCTGCCTCCCCACAGGTGGGGGGCCGCTTGTCTCGCTTTCAGGACAAATGGCTACTTCACGTTCAAGATCAGTGGGTTCGAGACGTGGTCTCGCGAGGTTACAGGATAGAGCTGACGTCAAAACCGATATCCCGATTCCATCGGTCGGTCCCATCGCCAGAAAAGGCTCAGGCTTTTTACCTGGTGTTGGAGGGTCTCCGCAGAGACGGAGTGGTGATACCGGTGCCTTCCGGAGAGAGGTTCAGGGGTTTTTACTCCAACCTCTTTATCGTCCCGAAGAAGGACGGATCCTTCCGCCCGGTACTGGACCTGAAGTTGTTCAACCATCACGTGTTGGTTCGGAAGTTCCGTATGGAATCACTGCGCTCCGTGATCGCAGCTGTGTCACAGGGGGACTTCCTGGCGTCCATAGATATCAGAGACGCTTACCTTCATGTGCCAATTGCACCAGCTCATCAGCGCTGGCTGAGATTCGCAGTGGGGGAAGAGCACTTCCAATTTGTGGCGCTGCCGTTCGGGTTGGCTTCGGCACCGCGGGTGTTCACAAAGGTGATGGCCTCTATGATGGCTCTCCTGCACATGCAGGGACATGCCGTCATTCCCTATTTAGACGACTTACTGGTCAGGGCGCCATCAGAACACCTTTGTCAAGAGAGCCTGGATGTGACCATGCGGTCTCTGGAACAGTTCGGTTGGCTCCTCAATATTCAGAAGTCAACGCTAGTTCCGACCCAGTCTTTGACATATTTGGGCATGGACTTCAACACAGCCTCAGCCCTGGTGTCTCTGCCACGAGTCAAGCAGATGGCGATCCAATCAGGAGTGCAAGCAGTCCTCCTGTCACCACAATCATCCCTACGGGTGTTGATGATGCTGGTGGGGCGCATGGTGGCAGCAATAGAGGCGGTGCCTTTTGCACAATTTCGCCTCCGTCCTCTCCAGCTGGAGATCCTCCGCAGGTGGGACAAAAGGTCGATTTCTCTGAATCGGCTGGTGACCCTTTCCCAACCGACCAGAGATTCCCTGCAGTGGTGGTTACAGCCACACCACTTGTCTCGGGGCCGGTCCTTCATCAAACCGTCATGGTTAGTGGTGACCACCGACGCCAGTCTGAAGGGCTGGGGAGCGGTGTTCTTACACCACAGGGCCCAAGGCCTCTGGACTCGGTCGGAGTCGGCGTTGCAGATCAACGTGCTGGAGATCAAGGCGGTCTATCTGGCACTCCTGGCGTTTCAGAGATTCCTCTCAGGACAACCCATTCGGGTTCAGTCCGACAATGCGACGGCCGTCGCTTATATAAATCATCAAGGAGGAACCAGGAGTGCAGAGGCTCTGGCCGAAGTCCACCGCATCCTATCCTGGGCGGAGGACAACAACTGCCTGATCTCCGCAGTTCACATCCCAGGGGTCGAAAACTGGGAGGCCGACTATCTGAGCCGGCAAGGGATGGACGCCGGAGAGTGGTCTCTTCATCCGGACGTCTTCCGGGACATCTGCAGCAGATGGGGCACTCCGGACGTGGATCTGATGGCCTCACGGCTGAATCATCAGGTGCCGCAATACATGGCGAGGTCATGGGATCCCCAATCTCTGGGAGCCGATGCTCTGGTCCTGACTTGGTCCAGATTCCATCTGCCGTATGTGTTCCCGCCTCTGGCTCTGATTCCCAGGGTGCTGTGGAAAATCAGGTCGGAGTGCAGGGTCGCCATTCTAGTGGCTCCAGATTGGCCCAGGAGGTCCTGGTATCCGGACCTGTGGCAACTGTCAGGCGGACACAGGTGGGCTCTTCCAGACCGCGCAGATTTACTCGCGCAAGGCCCATTCTTCCACCTCAATTCCAAGGCCCTCAGATTGACTGCATGGCTCTTGAGGCCTGGCTGCTGACATCCAGGGGTTTTTCCCCTACGGTGGTTGCCACTATGAATCGGGCTAGGAAGCCAGTCTCAAGGAAGATGTACCACAGGACGTGGAAGATCTTTTTTACTTGGTGTGCCTCTGGTGGACGGTCTCCGTGGCCCTTGTCCATCCCGACGTTGTTGGCTTTCCTACAGTCGGGTTTGGAATTAGGATTATCCCTTGGCTCCTTGAAAGGTCAAGTCTCAGCACTTTCAGTGCTGTTTGACAGGCGATTGGCGCTCCTCCCGAAGGTCCGTCAATTTCTGCAGGGGGTGTCACGGATGGTTCCGCCCTACAAGAGACCTCTGGACCCTTGGGACCTCAACATGGTCCTGGCGGCATTACAGAGACCACCGTTTGAGCCGCTGAGAGATGTTTCTCTATCTCGCCTGTCTCAGAAAGTGGCTTTTCTGGTGGCAATCACGTCTCTGAGAAGGGTCTCAGAATTGGCTGCACTTTCGTGCAAGTCGCCCTTTCTGGTGGTTCACCAAGACAAGGTGGTGTTGCGTCCTCGGCCAGAATTCTTGCCGAAGGTGGTTTCAACTTTTCACCTGAACCAGGAGATTGTTCTCCCATCATTTTGCCCTGCTCCCGTTCATCAGGTTGAACGCGACCTCCATACTCTGGATCTCGTGAGAGCGGTACACATTTATGTGTCCAGGACCGCCTCCTTTAGGAGTTCGGATTCCTTATTTGTTCTTACGACAGGTCGCTGTAAGGGGTCCGCGGCATCAAAGTCGACATTGGCCAGATGGATTAAGGCTTCCATTCAAGAGGCTTACCGGGCTTCTGGTTTGCCTCTCCCGGTGGGATTGAAGGCTCACTCTACCAGAGCTGTAGGTGCCTCCTGGGCCTTGCGACATAGAGCGTCTGCTCTACAGGTGTGTCAGGCGGCCACTTGGTCCAGCCTGCACACTTTCTCTAAGCACTATATGGTGCATGCCCATGCCTCTGCGGATGCAAGTTTGGGCAGGCGGGTTCTCCAGGCGGCGGTTGCCCACCTTTAAAGGGAACCATGTGTTATCCGTCTTGTTGAGGAACTCTTCCCGCCCTGGGGTATTGCTTTAGGACATCCCCATTGTCTGGGTCTCCCATTATGATGACCAGAAAAAAGAGAATTTTGTTTACGTACCGTAAATTCTTTTTTCTTTAATCATCAATGGGAGACCCAGCACCCACCCAGTTGTTCCGTTGCATGTTTTTGCATTTGTTCTGTTCTCTGTTGAGACAGTGTTTGCCGGGTTGTTGATCCGTCTGTGCACGGCATTCTTCCCGATGTTTCGGGTGTGGTTTATTTCCTCCTCGCAGCTTATGGACCAAACTGAGGATGTTCCCTGCGGTAGGGGTTTATAAGCGGAGGAGGCGGTGTCTACAAACTTGTAGTACCTAGTGTGACCTCCGGAGGGCAGTGCCCTAAACCCCATTGTCTGGGTCTCCCATTGATGATTAAAGAAAAAAGAATTTACGGTACGTAAACAAAATTCTCTTTATTCAGCACCTGTCTCTAACAACTGCGGCCGCCACCGTGTTTCAGCTGTGGCTGTTAACTATATAAGTGCTGCTCAACTTAAATGGGATGTGATTACTGGAAATCCAACCTATAGTAAAAGGGGGGAGGGGGAGTGAAGCGCTATCTAAGGCCAGTTTCACACATCCGTGTTACCACGGACGTGTGGAGCAAGGCCGTTTGGGGGCGGGGCATAGACCCATGTGTCGCACACGTGTGATACAATGAGTGCTGTTCGTGTGCTATTCGTGCATCCACAGATAGCACACGGACAGCCTGTCACCGCATACTCTCTTCGCTCCAGCGCCGCTGCGCCTCTCTCTTCCGGTCCGCTCTTGGGCTCAGTGAAGTAAATATTCATGAGCCCTAATGATCGGCACCGGAAGAGAGAGGAGCTGTCAGCGCTGGAGCGAGGTGAGTATAAAATTCTTTATTTACAGGTTTTACACTTTTGTCCGTGGTCTGTGCACACGGATGTCACAGTGTGAACATCCGTGTGCAGGATGTTTGGACATAAATGCGGTCCGTGGCTCTGCATAAAAATGGACTTGTCGCCGTGTGGAGCACTCGGACACGCATGTGCTCCACACGGAGACACGGTCCGTGCGGAATCACGGACGTGTGCATGGGTCCACAGGGGAACATGTGTCCCCGTATGTCTGTGCCTCCGGGATGTGTCGCCACGTACTGCTTACGTGCCGGAGGCACGGACATGTGAATGAGCCCTAAGCACAAACATTCAATATCACTTTGTCATATGTGATTAAAGGGATTGTCCAGGTTTTTTGTATAATTTATATGTGTATCTAGGCTGCAAAATGTCTGCAGTTTGTAATTTACACCCTGTCGGCATTTCACATTTTTACCTGGTGTGAGGCACGGCTGCCATGTGTTTGGGTGCATCACATGGGTTATCAGGACAGGAGCCTGTTTACATTGTCCTGTTTTGCTGTGTGAGTGTGCTGTGTTGAGCCTGACCGGTGCACAGTGGGTTAACAGCTGAAGGCTTTTCATGAGCTGAGTAAGCGGCTGAGAGAGTAGTGTGTGCTGATTGCTGACAGTACTCAGGTGTGGGTGTGCCAGGGGTGTGTGGCAGCCACGTTAAGAACCTGGTGTCTGTGTGTGAGAGACAGACGAGGGGAACTCCGTGCAGGCCAGACCACTGAGATAGATAGGCGCTTGTTCAGGCGTGGGGCGTAACACATACTGGAGGAGACCGGTCCTTCTCCATACGGGAGGCTCCTAACCCCCTAATGCTTGTATGCCAGCCGTTGGCCAGGACGGGTTGTGATAGCTCCTGGAGTTGGGGAACCGTGGCTGACCCATTTGGGCGATGGTCCGGACGTGGGGCGAAACACGTCCAGGAGGAGCCCTTGGGGGACACCTGGTGGAACCGGTGAACTCAGGTTGCTAAACCCAGTCCAGTGCCCGGTAAGGTAACGGTCTATGTATGCAATGGTGGACTGAGTGCAATATTTGTGCCAGGCGGGCATGGCCGCCATGATGTGTTGTTGTGATGTAAAGCCCTTCGGGAGGCATATGTGTTGTGTTGATATATGATAGCCCTTCGAGAGGCATGTGTGTGAGTAGTGCCCGCCATTGGGTCTGACTAGGTAGTCAGTGAAGGACCCGTTGAAGAGTGTGATGAATCATCAGGGCGTATGCAAAAGTACCCTGGATGAGTGTGTCACTGGGGCCTATGTAAAATTACCCTGGGTGATGGATCAACAGGGCGTATGCATAAGTACCCTGGGTAATCAAAGGAAGTTATGTGTGTCGTAGGTGACTCATGATGGCTGATGCAGAAAGAGACGTGCATGAGGTATCCGCGGGGTGACGCCATGTAACGAGGGACTGACTATTAGGTCGAGCAGGGTCCGGTGATAAGCGGTATATGGTGCAATGTAGGTTGAGGATCACTACAATATTATGGAAAGTGTAATGTGATTGTAAAGTGTATAGCGTAAGGTAATAATGTGAAGGTTATGTCATGTATAATGTAATATATGTTCTATAGTATATGCGATATTTAAACAAAGAGTGCTTATGTGCAATGTTTGATGTACTACCCGGTTTATGATGTGTGTGATAAATAAACGGGTGGTCATTTGTTACATGTTAAACACGTGTTGGTGTTCATTATGCTGCAAGCGAGTTCCTCGGGTCGCTACCTCACGCTAGATATCACTATTATGCGTGTGGAGGAGCAGCTCAGCCCCCGACCAGAGGCGTGTTTGTTTTGGAGCCTGGGTGTAAACGCCACTGCCAGTCTCCAAGAAGCACGCCCCAGACTCTATAGGCCCGCTCCACCAGTCTCCAGCATGCTCGCCCCGCCAGACTCATACAAGCTTTCCCCCCCCCCTAGTCCCCAATATGACCACCCAACCCCATTCACCTGTGTAAATTGAACCACATTGCACACAGCGGTCATTTCCTCCTCTGCCACATTGTACCCAATCCACAGCCGTGTGAAGGAGATGACTGCGGATTCAGCACACTGTGTCAGTGGAGGAGATGAGCACTGTGTGCAGTGTGGTGTGTGTGCTCACCTCCTCCCCTGTGTGTGCGCTGTCAGTGGAGCTGATCCTCCTCTCTACTGCAGCTGCCAGCTCTGTGTCAGTGCTGCGGTGCCATCTCCTTCACATCGCAGGTGTCTGGGGGTTAGCGGGCCTCTAGGAGTCTGGGGGGTATCGGGCTTGTAGGATTCTGGGGCGTGCTTCTTGGAGACTGGGTGTAAATGACAAGTAGTGATGTTAACACCCAGGCTCCAAAACAAACACGCTCCTGGTTAAGGACTGTGCTGCTCCTTCACATACAGAAAGGTGACATCTGGGAAATAAAGCAAAATACTGCCAGGGTGTAAATTACAAACTGTCAGCATTTTGCAGCCTAGATATGTACACATAAATTATTATACAAAAAGCTCGGACAACCCATTTAAGAGCATATCGCATACAAAATCCTTCAAAGTAGGTGGCCCCTGATCCAAGAGGCAGTTAACAGGAAACCTTCCAGTGCAGCAGTTTTACAGTCATTGTAATATTTTATTTATCTTTCATTTTATCTTCATTACGGTAGTTTTCAAAAAGATAAAAATATACTTTTTTTTTCCCCAAAAAATTTTTTCAAATACTTTTTAGCCTGGAATATTATTTACTTTTTTTAGATTAACCGGAAGAGTACGGATTGGAGCTGAAACCGATTTTACCTATTTTTACTATTCAAGCTAAATGGAAAGCACAACGCTGCTCGTGTATTGGCTGCCATCGGCCCCCATGACGTGATCATGCGCTGGCAGTAGGGCGGCATTGGTTGCTATGATAACCGTAGACCCGCCCATTATTTGCATCTGTAAAAATCATCTGAGTGACCGGGTGGTCACTATATACAGCAGGTCATTGGTATGAGTGATCACATAATCACAGGTTCAGGTGCTATTATAAGCATAAAAATTAGAATCCCCGCTTATTCCTTATCAATCATTCAAAATAAGGAATTTAAAAATTAAATATACTTAATGTTGCTGTCTGCCGTGTCCAAAACCAAGTTTGATTTATTAATGTATAAAATGTATTAAAGCCACACTGCAAAAAGAATAAGAATGCAAGAGTAACCCCTTTAAGGAGGCAGTATTTTCTATAAATAATACAATAAACAGTGATCAAAACCTCATACATAGAATTCTAGCAATAAAAACTCATCTCTGTGCAAAAAACAGTCCCTCACCGCGCACCTTGGACAGTAAAATAACCTCATCTCAATTAATTAGAATATCATCTAATAGTTAAATTATTTACGGTATTTCAGTTATTCAATAGAGTGAAAATCATATATAGAGTCATAATGAAAAGTCTGTACAGTAAATGCACTCAATACTTGGTCCTTTTACATGTATTACTGCATCAATGTGGCGTGTCATGGAGGTGATCAGCCTGTGGATGCTGAGGTGTTATGGAAGCCCAGGTTGCTTTGATAGCAGCCTTCAGCTCGTCTGTATTGCTGGGCCTGGTGTCTCATAGATTCTCTATGGGGTTTAGCTCAGGTGAGTTTTCAGGCCAATCAACCGCAGTGATACTGTGGTTAGTAAACCAGGTGTTGGTACTTTTGGCAGTGTGGACAGGTGCCAAGTCCTGCTGGAAAATGAAATCTCCATCTCCAAAAAGCTTGTCAGCAGAGAGAAACATGAAGTGCTGTAAAATGTCCTGGTAGACGGCAGCGCTGACTTTGGTCTTGATAAAACACAGTGGACTTACACAGACTAATGAGCCATGCACACAGTGAACACGTCTGTAGGACAGTGTTCACACCACCAAAAGACTGAGTCGCATAAAACAGTGAAACAAACGTGTAAAAATACTCTGTTGTAAAAAAAAAACAGTGAAAAGCAAGTGCTGCTAAAAAATAGTAAAAAACAGGGTATTTAGTTGATGTGTTGTTTGCAAAAAAATGTATACTAAGCCGCTCTACCACTTCAAGGTAACCCGTATCAGAGCAGTCCCTATCTGATGTATTTAAAAACCTGACCATGTGTATTGGTACCTGTATGAGCAGGATCCAGACAGGTCCAATGTCTGACATGGACTGGCTGCAGAAGACGGCTTTTTATGTGCAGGGCTCAAAGGGGAGGGGTGGGCGGCTCCCTTATCTTGCAGAGACAAGAAACAAATTAATGAGCCATGCACACACAGTGGACCTACACCAGAAGATGACATGGCTCCCCAAACCATCACTGATTGTGGAAACTTCACACTAGACCTCACGCAGCTTGGAATGTGCCCCCCCCCACTCTTCCTCCAGACTCTTGGATTGTAGCCTCTCCACTCTTCCTCTAGACTCTGGGACCTTGATTTCCTATGACCTTTTGTGGCTTACCCTCCTTGTGGAGTGTGTCAATGACTTATGCCTTCTGGACATACTGTAAGTCAAGTCAGCAGTCTTCCGCATGATTGTGTGGCCTACTGCATCAGACTAAAGGCCACGTCACACGTAACGATATTGTTGCCGATATCGTTCAAAAGTCACGTGTTCTGTGACGCTTGAACGATGTCGAAACAACAGCATTGCGTGTGACACTACAAACGATGAACGATCAGTCGGCTGATCGTTCATCGTTTAATTTGAGGACAGGACCTTAAATCTATCGTTGGTCGCCCAGTGGACACGCAGCATTGCTACGTGTGACACCGTGAGACGACCGATAAGCCAGCTCCCAGCACCTCTCTGCAAGCGCTGGGAGCTGGTCTCTAAGGTAAACTGCGGGCAACTAGTCAGTGCGCGCTGCCTAGATACCCGATGTATACCTTGGTTACCAGCCTTCTCCGCTCACCGGCTGGTATCCAAGGTACACAGCGGGTAACTAGGGACCCTAGTTACCCGCTGTGTACTTTGGATACCAGCCGGTGAGCGGAGAAGGCTGGTAACCAAGGTATACATCGGGTATCTAGGCAGCGCACGCTGCCTAGTTACCCGCAGTTTACCTTGGAGACCAGCCTGCTCCCGTTTACCGCAACCTGGCTGCAGGAGCAAGATGTCTTGGAAACGATATTTAAATCATTTCCACGATGTCTCTGGTCCATTGATCGCTGGTGAGTCTGCCTGTGTGACAGCTCACAGCGATCTGAACAATATTGTTAGCGATTGCGCGTGCATGTGATCTCTAACAATATCGTTCAGTAAATTGATGCGTGTGACGGCACCATAAGGGTCCGTTTTAAACGTGTAGTAAGCCTTTGCAGGTGTTTTGTATTCACTATTCAAATTTTCTGAGATAATGACTTTTGGGTTTTCATTGGCTGTAAGCCATAATCATCAACATTAACAGAAATAAACACTTGAAATAAATCACTCTGTGTGTAATGACTCTATATGATATATGTGTTTCACTTTATGTATTGAATTACTAAAATAAATGAACTTTTTGATGATATTCTAATTTATTGAAATGCTCCTGTATCCTGAATACATCGGGCTCTTGACTCGCTGATCCATTTTCTGTGTACTTTGTAGCTGGTGCACCATTCACCATCAGAAGCGTCTTCGAGGAGTCTTGGTGGTTGTTCTTCAGGATTTCGCTCAGCATCACTTCTACAAGTATTACTCACACTTCCAGTCTCTCAGGAGATTATTCAGACACGTAAGTACAGACCGATACACATGATCTGGATTAGGGCATGGTGGTGTTAATGATCTCCTAGATAATTAACAGTGTCATGGCATATAGGTATCTACACAGTATACAATATTTTACAGCAATAGTACAATAACTATGATGTAAGGTCATAACAATGCATAACATATCAAATATAACAGGGACTTCCACCCACCAAAGGCCCCATAGCCTCCGACGTACGTTTCGCACAGAGCTTTTTCAGAGGGTCTTATGTCTCAGACATATAGGCAGTGGATTGATTGCTAAAATAAGCACTAAAAATGTAGGTAGATGTCTCCTTAGCAGAATGATATACTTGGGGTGGAGTAGACATAGTATAGATGGCACCATATATTTTATCCTTGCTCAATTACATGTGTAATACCTGTGATGTTAGTTCCCCACACCTGTGATGTGTACATGATCGGGATGTACTGTCCTTATCAGAATAGGTTGTGTGTTACCTGATGATCCCACTGACACCTTGGCAGGTGCGGGGGGTTGTTACGTCATTACCATCACTTACCTCCAACTTAGAAGTGAACGGCGTTGTAATGCCAGTTAATAGGACTTGGTGTTTAGGTTTAGTAAGAAATTGTATTCCCTGGATAATATTTGGTTTAGGCTGAACACGAGTGTAGAGATTGACATTTATTATGGAGGTCTGTCCTTAAACTCACGTTATCCAATTATTTGTGACCTTGTCAGATGCACCCTAATGAGAGACCAAATGGAAACCCCCCATTTGTCGGAGTATTATTACATTTCAAGGAGGAATAGGAGCAGTGATGTAGACATGTCAGGTGAAGTGAGATCTTTTTCAAGGGATTTTCTGTCATTTATGGGATGTTGTTCTGTTCCCTTGTAGCGATTCGGCATGCCGCCTCCGACCGGTGATATCACGGCTTCTCTCCTTGGGTTGAGTGGTCTGGATGTTACAGACCAGAAAGAGAACATGACTGGTCAGCAGATCCCAGAAGGTATTGTACAGCCTGTATGTGTGCAGTAATATTACTGTTCATCTAAACAACATTGTTCATTTTATATATAAAGAAATAAAAAATGGATAGTGCAAAATGATCATAACTGCCAGTACCTATAAGGACACACTATCCAAATGCTATCTATTCACTGCATATGTTCAGTGATTTCCACTGGTGACACGGAGGATGTTTTGGCGTCATCCACTTCTGTCCAGACACGTGTCAGCATATCTTCACCTATGGACTCCTTTACACTGATGCATTGTCTTAGGTTGTTCAGTTCCTGTGGCTGGTTGGGCATCAGATGCACTGAGAAGTCAGAGTGTTAGTTCTGGTGATGGTGGATCCCAGCGCAACGTTTGTGAATCATTATTTTTGGCATTTCTGATCCAGTGTTCTGGTAAAGGTTTATTTGGGTATTGGTAGTCGCTGGCGGCGCAGAATTTTCCCATGACATAAACACCCGGTCGGCTTGAATTCCTTTATCTGCTGCAAAATGCAGCTCCTCTCATTTGCTCTGGATGCCTGATCTATTCGAAGGATGGGACAGTGAAGTGGCAGGGATCATGTGAGTAACAACGTTATGTGAGCCCCAGGAGAGGTACGTCAGGTGAGCCGCAGTTGCGGTACGTCACGTGAGCCGCAGTTGCGGTGCGTCACGTGAGCCGCAGATGCGGTGCGTCACGTGAGCCGCAGATGCGGTGCGTCACGTGAGCCGCAGATGCGGTGCGTCACGTGAGCCGCAGATGCGGTGCGTCACGTGAGCCGCAGATGCGGTGCGTCACGTGAGCCGCAGATGCGGTGCGTCACGCGAGACCCCGGCAGAGGTATGTCACGTGAGCCGCAGATGCAGTACGTCACGTGAGATCCGGGAAAGGCAGTGCCAAGATTGCTGGAATGGCACCGTCACCATTGGGGAGTATAGTTGTTGTTATTTTATAAGGGGGTAAACCTGGTAATTTAGAGGGGGCTGTTTGAGTAGTGAACAACCCTCTCACTCTAGGCCGTTACGTTTGCACTGTCCTTCTTCAATCATACTGAATTATATACAGTCATCACTCAGTAAATGCAAATCTTTGGAACGATAAGAGCTGCAAATGAACAGATAATGCGATAATGCCGTATTGTAGGTTTAACACATCAGACGTCTTATTTATTTTCACAATCAGAACCCAAGAAATCTGACCACGTCCAAGAAAAATATGGAGCAGAAAGCCGTGGCCTGACCAGGTGTCTACTCACTGAGGAGGAGATGAGGGGAAACGACTTCCCGTTAGTAGGTCAGTGTAAGCTAAGGTTTCACAGTCGCTCTCTTTATTTTACAGGAACATTTCACCTGGTATATTTAGAAGTCATCTGCAGTGTCAGATGGAGCGTCCACTCTGATCACTGTCTACGGGACTGCAATGGAGAATAGAGTACAGCAGATGCTCAACCTCCACAGTCTATACGTCCTCCTCATTCCTGATTAGGATATAACATACAAACTGGGCACAAACCTTGCACAATATTTTGGGTTGTGCAGTGAGTATGGGGGGGGGGGCACGATCTCTCTTATTTTTGTGTCTGTTGGTCCCACAAAGAGACAGATATAAAGGGTGGAGAAGAGAGATGGCACCAGTTTGAGGGTTAATCCTGGTGAGTGACTGGATGAGCACAAGTCAGTTCTCTAGAGCCAAAATGGTTGCTCAATACAGAAGCTGCTGGGGTGCGGGTGACATATTTATCTGTCCTGAAGATGGAGCCCTTTGGGGTGCTCTTCTGAGGTCCTTGAAGCATTTTTTGCTGCAACACGTCTTCAGTGGTGGGAAAGAGATAAGATCTCACAGCAGCTGTGTGAGCTCAGCAAAGTGCCGGCATGAGTTAACGTGACAGTCTTATCTGTATTGTGAATGCAGTTTAGGCCACGCCCCTTGAATATGGAGGTGACTGAGAATAAGCTTCACACACAACCTGCCGAGGACAACTTGTGGAAGTTATTTTTAATGGTTTCCTTGCTGATTTCATTAATAAAGTATATATGAAAGTTTATTATAATCACTTGCTCTACATTAATATTAAATACAAATTTAAACGACGGTTACGCTTTAAAGAAACGTACAGCACTTACCGGATGACAGGCAGAACTTCATTTATTAGACACGGCTAAAACCACCTGGACACGGGAACAGGAGAGAGGATGACAGCAAAATGAACAATGGCTGTTTCACACTACTCTGTGCTTCAATGGGTTCAATGCCAATTTCATCATGTTAAAGGCGGTTGGCAGAGTTTCTAACACCAAAAACTGCTGACAGGTGCGCTTTAAATATTTTTCTTTTTTATTGTTTACAGGATCACGTGATGCAGAAAATTATATTCATACGAACTGCACGGAGGAACCTACGGACAGCAGCCCTCTGTATGGTCTGGATTGTGAAATGGTATGTAAATACGACAGCGCATGCCTGACAGTAAAGCTGCTTATACCTAAAATCATTCCCTCTCCCCCCACTAGCCATGAATCCGAAAACTGTCAGTTATGGCATTTCGATCTCTCTTACGTCTTTTACATTATGGGTTAAATAATACTTTGGTATTAATTAATGAATAGTTTAGACTTTTACAAGCGTGGCGATACCAATTGTACTTTTTTTTTTTTTTTTTCTTTATTAGAATGAGGAAAAAGGAGTTTACTTGTTTCTTTAATTTTTTAGTCTTCAGACTCAAAATGTGTGATTTGTTTTAGGGCTTGTAACATATACTTCACTACTATAATATTACATTCTATTGTAAAAATCAATGTCTCCATTGAAGCCCAGGGGTCTTCAGCAGCTGCATCTTGTACTGAGCAGTGTGAAAACAGGGAGGAGGGACACTGAGGCGCTATCAGCTGATACTGAGCAGAGTCAGAACTGGGAGGAGGGGGACACTGAGGCGCTATCAGCTGATACTGAGCAGAGTCAGAACTGGGAGGAGGGACACTGAGGCGCTATCAGCTGATACTGAGCAGAGTCAGAACTGGGAGGAGGGGGGACACTGAGGCGCTATCAGCTGATACTGAGCAGAGTCAGAACTGGGAGGAGGGGGACACTGAGACGCTATCAGCTGATACTGAGCAGAGTCACAACAGGGAGTAGGGGGACACTGAGGCGCTATCAGCTGATACTGAGCAGAGTCAGAACAGGGAGGAGGGGGACACTGAGGCGCTATCAGCTGATACTGAGCAGAGTCAGAACTGGGAGGAGGGGGACACTGAGACGCTATCAGCTGATACTGAGCAGAGTCAGAACTGGGAGGAGGGGGGACACTGAGGCGCTATCAGCTGATACTGAGCAGAGTCAGAACTGGGAGGAGGGGGTCACTGAGACGCTATCAGCTGATACTGAGCAGAGTCAGAACAGGGAGGAGGGGGTCACTGAGACGCTATCAGCTGATACTGAGCAGAGTCAGAACAGGGAGGAGGGGGTCACTGAGGTGCTATCAGCTGATACTGAGCAGAGTCAGAACTGGGAGGAGGGGGTCACTGAGACGCTATCAGCTGATACTGAGCAGAGTCAGAACTGGGAGGAGGGGGTCACTGAGACGCTATCAGCTGATACTGAGCAGAGTCAGAACTGGGAGGAGGGGGTCACTGAGGTGCTATCAGCTGATACTGAGCAGAGTCAGAACTGGGAGGAGGGGGTCACTGAGACGCTATCAGCTGATACTGAGCAGAGTCAGAACTGGGAGGAGGGGGTCACTGAGACGCTATCAGCTGATACTGAGCAGAGTCAGAACTGGGAGGAGGGGGTCACTGAGGTGCTATCAGCTGATACTGAGCAGAGTCAGAACTGGGAGGAGGGGGTCACTGAGGTGCTATCAGCTGATACTGAGCAGAGTCAGAACTGGGAGGAGGGGGTCACTGAGACGCTATCAGCTGATACTGAGCAGAGTCAGAACTGGGAGGAGGGGGTCACTGAGACGCTATCAGCTGATACTGAGCAGAGTCAGAACTGGGAGGAGGGGGTCACTGAGGTGCTATCAGCTGATACTGAGCAGAGTCAGAACTGGGAGGAGGGGGACACTGAGACGCTATCAGCTGATACTGAGCAGAGTCAGAACTGGGAGGAGGGGGTCACTGAGGTGCTATCAGCTGATACTGAGCAGAGTCAGAACTGGGAGGAGGGGGACACTGAGACGCTATCAGCTGATACTGAGCAGAGTCATAACAGGGAGGAGGGGGACACTGAGGCGCTATCAGCTGATACTGAGCAGAGTCACAACAGGGAGGAGAGACACTGAGGCGCTATCAGCTGATACTGAGCAGAGTCAGAACAGGGAGGAGGGGGACACTGAGACGCTATCAGCTGATACTGAGCAGAGTCATAACAGGGAGTAGGGGGACACTGAGGCGCTATCAGCTGATACTGAGCAGAGTCACAACAGGGAGGAGAGACACTGAGGCGCTATCAGCTGATACTGAGCAGAGTCAGAACAGGGAGGAGAGACACTGAGGCGCTATCAGCTGATACTGAGCAGAGTCAGAACAGGAAGGAGAGACACTGAGGCGCTATCAGCTGATACTGAGCAGAGTCAGAACAGGGAGGAGGGGGACACTGAGACGCTATCAGCTGATACTGAGCAGAGTCAGAACTGGGAGGAGGGGGACACTGAGGCGCTATCAGCTGATACTGAGCAGAGTCAGAACAGGGAGGAGGGGGACACTGAGGCGCTATCAGCTGATACTGAGCAGAGTCAGAACAGGGAGGAGGGGGACACTGAGGCGCTATCAGCTGATACTGAGCAGAGTCAGAACTGGGAGGAGGGGGACACTGAGACGCTATCAGCTGATACTGAGCAGAGTCAGAACAGGGAGGAGGGACACTGAGACGCTATCAGCTGATACTGAGCAGAGTCAGAACAGGGAGGAGGGGGACACTGAGACGCTATCAGCTGATACTGAGCAGAGTCAGAACTGGGAGGAGGGGGGACACTGAGGCGCTATCAGCTGATACTGAGCAGAGTCAGAACCGGGAGGAGGGGGTCACTGAGACGCTATCAGCTGATACTGAGCAGAGTCAGAACTGGGAGGAGGGGGTCACTGAGACGCTATCAGCTGATACTGAGCAGAGTCAGAACTGGGAGGAGGGGGTCACTGAGGTGCTATCAGCTGATACTGAGCAGAGTCAGAACTGGGAGGAGGGGGTCACTGAGACGCTATCAGCTGATACTGAGCAGAGTCAGAACTGGGAGGAGGGGGTCACTGAGGTGCTATCAGCTGATACTGAGCAGAGTCAGAACTGGGAGGAGGGGGACACTGAGACGCTATCAGCTGATACTGAGCAGAGTCAGAACTGGGAGGAGGGGTCACTGAGGTGCTATCAGCTGATACTGAGCAGAGTCAGAACTGGGAGGAGGGGGACACTGAGACGCTATCAGCTGATACTGAGCAGAGTCAGAACAGGGAGGAGGGGGACACTGAGACGCTATCAGCTGATACTGAGCAGAGTCAGAACTGGGAGGAGGGGGACACTGAGACGCTATCAGCTGATACTGAGCAGAGTCAGAACAGGGAGGAGGGGGTCACTGAGACGCTATCAGCTGATACTGAGCAGAGTCATAACAGGGAGGAGGGGGACACTGAGGCGCTATCAGCTGATACTGAGCAGAGTCACAACAGGGAGGAGAGACACTGAGGTGCTATCAGCTGATACTGAGCAGAGTCAGAACAGGGAGGAGAGACACTGAGGCGCTATCAGCTGATACTGAGCAGAGTCACAACAGGGAGGAGAGACACTGAGGCGCTATCCGCTGATACTGAGCAGAGTCAGAACAGGAAGGAGGGGGTCACTGAGGCGCTATCAGCTGATACTGAGCAGAGTCAGAACAGGGAGGAGGGGGACACTGAGACGCTATCAGCTGATACTGAGCAGAGTCAGAACAGGGAGGAGGGGGACACTGAGGCGCTATCAGCTGATACTGAGCAGAGTCCAAACAGGGAGGAGGGACACTGAGCAGCTGTCAATCAGCTTATACCATGTTGTATGCAGACGTTTTACAATAGCCATGCATGGTGAATGAATTTCTATGCATCCATCCAGACTGTATTCCTCAGGAGTTTATGGACTTTTACTGAAGACAAAAATATTGTTCTCATACGGAATTGGAGGCCTGGATGTAAAGGGCAACTCCAAATTACAGTATTTAAAGGCATATTCCAAGTTTTTGGTTGTTTCCAAAAATTTTTTGAAAACTGTAGAAACCGAACAAAGAAATGTGATATTTTTATAGTCACTAATATTTCTCTGGTGGGATTTGTGGGGTGCAGCACTGAGGTGATGTCGTCATGTGACTCGTCCTATGGCGGCCATGTTGATCTAAGGGACAGTTTCATAGATTTCTGACACCAGTATTTCTTTGTCCGCAGTGTTTGACTTGTAAAGGGAATGAGCTGACCCGGGTGTCATTAGTGGATTCACAAGGCCACTGTATAATGGATGAACTGGTGAAGCCGGACAATCCCATAATAAATTATATGACCAGGTATTACCTCTATTACATAAATTCTGTCTTCTCTAATGATCTGTGGTCTTCCTGAATAGTTTTTATAAAACAAATGTTTTCTCCTTCGCCTCATTGGGGGACACAGGACCGTGGGTATTATTACTTTACAATGATGGCTCTAACAGTCTCTGATAATCTGGAATATTTGTCTCCATGGTAACAGACTACAAACAAACCTTATGTAGTCTGGACCTGCAATCCTATCCCTTCATCTGTCACCTACATTTTACTAATGTGTAGATAAAATGTTGTGTAGGATGAGACAACATGACTGCTTTGTTCTCAAAACAGCGCCACATCTGTCCAAATTGTGGAATTAATACATAGACATTAAGTTGTATTGAGCTGTTTTTGGAAGAAGCCAACCATGCCATGTTTTTCTAATTATGTGCATCTCTGTTAAAAGTAGAGTTTTATCTTGTCAAGCTCTCAGCTGCCTCAACGAGCTGCTTATTAAACCTTCTACAAGGAAAATATAGTATGCCAGCAATGTATATGAATGGCTAATGTAAAACATGGACAGGGGGAGTGATGAAAAAGAGGCTCGTTAATACCGCTGCTCATTAAGAAGATGCTTAATTACTTGGTGAACCTGTCACCAGGTCAAAAGTAACCAATTTTTGCTCTTATTATTCCTGCTGTTCACATGAGTTTCGTGTTTGTTTTGTAATTCTATAATGCAGTACAGGGCTTTTTATTTGGTGTCAATTGTTGTGGTCTTTTCTCGGGGGCATGGCTCACTGGAGCCTCAGGGGCGTGACTCATGTATCCCCTGGGGGCGTAGCTCGCAGATCCTCCGGGGAAGTGACATGCTGATCCTTTGAGAGGCGTTACTCGCAGATCCTTTGGGGACATGACTCGCGTATCCCCTGGGGGTGTGGCTCGCGTATCCTCTGGGCGCGTGGCTCTCGTATCCACTGGGTGCATGGCTCATGTATCATCTGGGGGCGTGTTTCACATTTCCTCTGGGGGTGTAGTTCGTGAATCCTCGGGGCCTGGCTGGCATATCCTCTGGGGGGCATGGTTCACGGAATCTCTGCGGGCGTTGCTTGTAGATCCCCTGGGGGGTGTGTCTCATGGATCGTCTGAGGGAGTGATTCGCTGATCCTGTGGGGACGTGGCTCTTGGATCCTCTGGGGGCGTGGTTCATGGATCCTCTGGGGTGTGGCTCATGGATCTTCTGGGGCATGGCTCACATATGCTGCTCAGCATAATTGATCTGCGAGTCATGCCCTCTTGTAAAAACTAGCACAAAATAAAAAGGCCCTTATTAAATACCGTACGGTGGATTTAAAAACAAAGCAAATTGGGAAACTCAGGGGAGGCTATGAGAATAAAATAAGAACAAAAACTGCCCTCTTTGATCTGGTTACAGTTCCCCTTTAGTAACATAGGCAGAGGTTTGTCTTACTGAAATAACCCTCAAAATGTCAAAGTAAATGTTCCGTCAGAGATTTTTCTTTTTCTGTACACTACAATCTTTCATATTTGTTTCCTTGACGTTCGGTCAGGTTCTCCGGGATTACTAAAAAGAAACTTCATCCGGTAAAAACCAAATTGAAGGATGTTCAGGAAAAACTAAAAGGTCTCCTCCCTCCTAATGCCGTCTTGGTGGGTCACTCGTTAAATAATGACCTGCGAGCTCTGCAGGTAAGTGTTCACATCACATCATCTATATATCTGGAATCATCAGTGTGACCCTGAACGTTGTTTCTATCATTTTTCTTATAGATGATACATCCGTATGTTATTGACACGGCGCTACTTTTTGCTCAATACCCGAGAAGGAAATTTAAATTAAAGTTCCTGGCGCAAGTTATACTAAAGTACGAAGCTTTATGTTATATCTTCCTATAGGCATGTTATGTTTTGGTTTGGATTTAGCTCATATGTCAAATGGGAATATTAATATGAGACTGAATATGGACTTTTCTCTGCATATTATTCTGAACATTCACATTTTAGTGCTGGTCGCACTTGCATTTAATTTCAGGATTTACTTGTTAGTTTCTGTTTCTTAACCTGTTTGATTATTATTTGCAATTATGTATCTACATAATTGTTACACTTATTTTGATACTCCTGCATGCATGAGTCCCTCCTGCTTAATCACTCCCCCTGACTCCCTCCACCCAAATTCGTATTTAGGCAAATTGAGGCGTTGGAGTCGGGTGTTTGGCTTCCTGACTTCACAGCCCTGGTGGTACAGACGGAGTCAGTGTCCATTTTGGTTGAGTCTGATTAAGGGAAATTGAAGTGTCTGAGTCGGATGTTTGGCTCACTGACTCCACAGCCCTGGTTGTCCACTACCTGGACAACCCATTCTCATTCCCCATGTTCGCCCCCATGAAAATAAGAGCCTGCACTCCCCTCCAGTGCAGGCGTAGTCCCAGCGATGTTGCAATTCACGTTACTGGGGCCATGTGACTTTGTAATAATACATGAGCCCCACAATCAATCAGCGCAGGCTTCCTCCCCAGCTGCGGCTGCCGCTCACTTCCTGTTATTAACTTCTGCAGCCAGGGACAAGGAAGCCGGGGTGATTGGTCTGCAGCTCCCGTGTCAGTATGTCACATGATCCCTGGGAATGTACGTTCTGACATTACTGGAACTGTGCCGCCACCGGAGGTGAGTATAGCCTTTTGTATTTTCATGGGGGCGCATAGGGAATAATAAGGGTCTAACTAAGTAGTGGACAACCCCTTTAATTTATTTTATATTTTGATGTATTAGACTTTTATGGATGTGGCAAAACCAAATATGTTAATTTTCTAATGTCTGGTTTTAATGGGAGAAAATAGGGTGATTTTAAACTTTTTATTTTTACAAAAAAATTATTTTTAAAGTGAACCTGTCCCCCTAATCTATCACTACCTGTCCCAGCAGCTTTGTACAACATTGCTAACCATCCCTGTCTGATCTAATCGTGAATTATAAATGTGGAGAAAAGCGATTTATAAACTTACATGTCCACAGACGTGTAGGCGCTCCTAGACGGGCGGGCAGTCTCTCGGGGTCCACTCTCCCCCCATCTTGTTGCTGCAATCACACCCTGGTGGGCATGATCATTTATTCAGGAGTGTGCCCTGATTTCAAATTCCCGCCTCCTTCTTCCGGGTATGACGCGCTGCCGGCTGTGCGTAATTTCCAGTCTGGTGCACTGTGGGAGGTATTGGATGTACAAGCCGGCTTCAGAATGCACACTGCGCATGCTTCGAGACCAGCTTATACACCAATACACGCCCCACACTGCGCAGGACCGGAAATGACGCGCCACGGCCACCGGGGCTCACGCTCACCGGGCCTGATTGCAGCAGCAAGGTGGGGGGGAGAGTGGACTCGGAGAGACAGCCTTCCCGACAGCCTGTCATCTAGGAACACCCACCCGATGGTGGACATGTAAGTTTATAAATCGCTTTTGTGCACATTTAGCTCAGACAGGGATGGTTAGTAGAGTAGGAGGAAGCTGCAGGAACAGGTAGAGATAGGTTTGGGGGCTAAACTAGGTGACAGGTTCCCTTTAATCCCTTTGTTATGGTTCTCTTAGAGGATTTGAACCTTTAATAGTCTGACTGCTTGCTCTATATGCTACAGTAGAACTGTATTGCAGAATATAATTAAAATGACGGTCTCTGATAAATCCCAACTTATTGCTTTACAGTAGTACCAGTGTGGTCACAACAGGGCCTTCAGCACATAGGGGCTGTCTTTTATTGTAGTCAGAGTAGGGGGGGAGAGCTCCTGCTGGAGTCAGTTGCCTTACAGAAAACACAAGTCTGATTTGAGCTTTGATGCATATCGAAGAATTCTTGATATTTATTTTTCACATTTTTTATCGGCAACATGAGACTCTTTGTACCAAGGGCCGTGACCAAGGTAATATGACAGATACCATGTTATTTCAGGAGAGAGATCCAGTGTGAAGACGTGGGTGGCCACGACCCCTCTGAAGATGCCGCGGCGGCTCTGAACTTGGCCCAGTATTATATTGAGCACGGGCCAGAAGAGGTGAGTGTCTTCTCAGCGCCTCCTCACCTGCGCAGCGTCCGTCCCTCCACGCTCTGAACTTGGCCCAGTATTATATTGAGCACGGGCCAGAAGAGGTGAGTGTCTTCTCTGCGCCTCCTCACCTGCGCAGCGTCCGTCCCTCCGCGCTCTGAACTTGGCCCAGTATTATATTGAGCACGGGCCAGAAGAGGTGAGTGTCTTCTCAGCGCCTCCTCACCTGCGCAGCGTCCGTCCCTCCACGCTCTGAACTTGGCCCAGTATTATATTGAGCACGGGCCAGAAGAGGTGAGTGTCTTCTCTGCGCCTCCTCACCTGCGCAGCGTCCGTCCCTCCGCGCTCTGAACTTTATTCCTATTTCTTTTCCAGGTTGCAGGTATTAATCTGGAGGAGCTTTTTCTAAAGTCTAACAACCTATATAATAGAGCCGGTAATCCTAAAGGCACCGAGAATAAACCTAATGGGATCCATCCCCCGTCAGCACAAGGGCCTAGGTGAGCGCTGCGTCATGGAAGACAGAATTGCAGGGACATCCTATTGATTTCTGTAGGACTCCTGCGATGTCACTGTAGGGGAATAATAAACACTTTATGCCAACCTCCACCATGTTTTATAGTGGGAGACCCCAATAGAGGAACACCCTGTGATTTGCTAATATTGTGCATGCGCAGGGGTGGAGGATCCAAGCGGAAAAGATTTTTCCAAATGAACGACACATTTAGCTACTTGTGGCCGCACAAATACTTAAAATGTTTTATAACGTGATTGCAGAGTCAGCAGCAGTATGGAGATTAATAAATGTTATTTCTCCATGGCCTCCATTGGGGGGCTTAGCTAAACTGGACCATGGTCCTGTGTCCCCCAATAGAGGCTCAGAGAAAAGGATTTTGTAGTGAGTGCACACAAATCCCTGTTTATATAGAGCCGACATATTCCAGAGCGCTTTTGTGCAACTACAGGAGTGAGAAACCAGCTGGACTCCCCATAGAAAAGGCAGAGATGGTTTATTACTGTCTCTGCCTTCCTGATCTGTGAAGGAGTACTGTGTATGCAAGTTAGGAGGCAGAAACCTGTGCTACCTCCTCCCTTCCTAGCAATCCTATAATCCCATAATCGCATTTTCCTGAAAGTCATCTATTGTGTACAAAGAGGGAAGAATTATTTGAATGCCGGAAGAAGTAAACCATTTACGGCTTTTAAACCTGCATCTGGTCCTGAATGAGCAAAATCTGCGCAGGTTTGACCTGGCTCCATGTTATCGGTGCATTCAGATATTATTTTCGATGTACCATTTTACAGTTTGTTGGAGGAGCTGGATAAAGCGGGCCTGAAGATCGCTTATGTGTCACAAGACAGATTGAATATCTCTGATCCCTCAAGACAGTTTGAGACCTTCTTATGTTCTTCAAATGAAGAGGTGAGAATGACGACGCTTACTGGACTCCTGATGGGCAGTCGCACCTTCAGAGCCAATTGTTTCTTACTGTCATGTGTTATGGGCTAAAATTATTATTGCAATTGGTTTTCATTAAAAAATATTCCACCCTTTGGCGTTCAAAGGTTCTTTGTTTTCCAGAAGGAGTTAACTGAGGATCTGTCAGTGAGCTTGTGCTAATTGGGGTTTAGATCCCTTTGATCTGTCTTTATCTGATCTCCTCTGAGTTGATTAATAACTACAACAATGTTTAGCTCAATATCGAGGTGGACTGTGGCCATAAACGGCACAATGGAGGTTTGGAAAAGACGACAAGTTTAATAAAAAAAAGAGAAAAACCAGCTCATCAGAATAAATCTTCTGAGATTATCCGGACAAGAAGGAACCTCCAGCTCCCCGGAATAAAATGAATCCTTTCCATTGATTCTTCACTTAAAATCTAAAGCCCAAATGTATCTAAAAAGATGGACTGTTCAGAACCAGAAACGCGCTGATTGTCCTCTTAGCTCCTCAACATCTGAATCATCATCTTTCTATGCACATTTGGGCTTTGGACTTTATCTGAATAATCAATAAAAATGATTCATTTTGTTCCGCAGAGCTGGATTTTTCTTCTGTAGAGAAAGAAGCTACATAGTCCCCTCCAGAATGGGCTCACTGACTGATTCTCCGTTAACTCATTCTGCAACGTAGAGAGAAGAAGAGCCCATGAAAGAGAAATGTTGCAAAATTTTTAGTGAGCGCTACTTGCAAAAATGTGGTGTCTCCACTTTGGAAGTTCTCCTCTATCTAGGGGATAGCATATGACTTCCCGATAGCTGCGGATTCCACTGATCCTGATAACCAGGGCTCTGATGAGCCTAAACATGAATGGAGCGGTGGTTGATCATTAGGACTTCTGCTCCATTGTAATGTCACCTCCGCAGATAGCGGAGTGCAGCGTTCGGGTGGTCTCAGTCACTCCCATAAGAATGAATGAGCAGTGCGTATGATCGATCACCGTGCCATTCACATAGGGCTCTCTGGAGCTCTGGTTATCAGGTGTATGGTGGGGTCCCTGCGGTTAGATCCCCAGGATGTTATTTCCTGTCCCATAGATCCACTATATAAAAGCCCTATCCAGTCTGTATGTCTGGGTGTCTGTAAGTTTCTCCCGAAAACAGCGCCATCATTGTGTAAATTAGAGTTAAACTAGAATGTAAAGAAGCCCATAAGTTTGATTGATCAAAGAAAACAGCACCACCTATAGGACATCTGTGACAGGGGGGCACACATGCCATCCAGGACACTGGCTGCAGCATAGGCATTTGTTATTGCCTGAGTCTGCTCTGTCATACCCTTGAGGAGGACCCATCCTGTTCCTGCACTTCCTCCATTTGCATTCCACTCTTGAACACAAGCTGACTCTGTGGGTCCTCAGCGTACAGGGGGAAAGAGACGTCAGACAGGGGTGAGTGAGACAGCACACAACAGGGGGATAGAGAGTGCACAGGGGGATAGAGAGTGCACAGGGGGATAGAGAGTGCACAGGGGGATAGAGAGTGCACAGGGGGATAGAGAGTGCACAGGGGGATAGAGAGTGCACAGGGGGGAGAGACAGAACAGGGGGAGAGAGAGCGCACAAGGAGAGAGAGCGCACAGAGGGAGAGACCGCACAAAGAGAGAGGGCGCACAGGGGGAGAGACAGCACAAGGGGATAGAGTGCACAGGGAGATAGAGAGCGCACAAGGGAAAAGAGCTCACGGGGAGAGACAGCACAAGGGGAGAGACACAGCACAAGGGGAGAGAGAACACAGGGAGAGAGCACACAGGGGTGAGAGACAGCTCACAGGGAAGAGAGAGCGCACACAGGGATGGTGAGGGGCAGCAGCGGGCTCCCCCTGCTCTCGCTGATGCTGCGATTAGTAATGGGAGTAGTTGGAATAATATATAATCGCACGCGTTCTTGAATCAGGCCCCCGTCTAGTAGGGGTTGACTTTCCAAGATCAGAATACTGCTTTAATTAAACATAAAAAGATAATGTCCCTGAAAGTGTCCTTTCTTCTATAGTTGTGCATGGAGGGCAGCTCCTTATGATGCCGTCACACAGCACGATCTGGCCAGCGATGTCGGAAGCGATGCGCGGGTGCCCGCTCGGTTCC
Organism: Allobates femoralis; assembly: GCA_033576535.1. NCBI lineage: Eukaryota > Metazoa > Chordata > Amphibia > Anura > Aromobatidae > Allobates > Allobates femoralis. Next base: position 209,274,670 of record JARQOC010000011.1, on the reverse strand, counting down.
GACATCGCTGGCCAGCTTTCACACAGCATCGCTGCGGCCGGCGACACCGCAGCGATGCGGGCGGTGACATCGCTCGCTGGGCTGGGCTCAGCCCAGCGAGCGATCCGCAACAACGCTGCGGTATAGGCTGGATTGCCGCCAACATCGCTCTGGCGATGTCACACGGCGCGATCCAGCCTTATCGCAGGTCGCCGGTTGACAGGTTTACGGTTCTTCCCGTAAACCTGTCAACCTGCGACCAGCGATAAAACGCGGTCGCGCCGCTCGTTTACACAGCGCGACGTCGCTAGCGACATCGCTGATACGTCACTTTTTCGGCGATGTCGCTAGCGACGTCGGCAGGTGTGACGGCACCATTAGTGTGATCCTCACTATCTGGAGCCTTCCTGTGTGTTCATGTGAATTTCTCTAGATATAACAGTGTTGCACAATTGTCTGCAGGTCCTGGAGACAGCGTGCAGAATCGTTCCCCAGTCTCCAGTCAGTATTGTGAAGTTCCAGCATGGAAGCATTTCCAATAAATGTCATGTATCTGCCAAAGAAGTAAGTGCCTACCCCATACCATTTCCCCCTAAAATAAGACCTAGCAAAGTTTTATTTTGTCTTAAGCATGCATGCAGCTGTGTGTGTATGCATTACTGTACCGTAGATCACCCTCCGCACTTGTCCTGGTTACCCCCACTGCATGTATTATGGGCGCTGCTCTGAGCTCTGTGCCTCAGCTGCGTAGATGTATGGGGAGCCACCGGCTAATCAGAGACTATCGTTTTGTGATTGGCCGGCGGATGCTGTGCTCTGATTGGCTGGCGGCTCCCTGTACATCTACGCAGCGAGCTCAGAGCGGCGTCCATACTGCAGACTAGTGAGCAAAGTGTGTGTGTCTTGTGATGGGGATGATGGGGGATACGGTATTAATGGCGCAAAGTAGCAGAGGAATTGGATCTTGGAGCATCAAACAAAATTCCCGCCATATGGAGACCTGCAATGTGGAAGCAGAAACCCATAAATTGTATGTAAAGAGGTTTTCCAGGATTAGGAAAAAACATCAGGTATCAGAATGTAGCCCCATTCGGGCGGAGCTGCAATACCAGACACAGCCCAAGGACAAGGGTGGCGCTGCTTATAGAATAGCAACCACTCTCTAAGTGTGAGGGTTGTAGAACAAGAACTGAGCGAGACGTCTCCAAATCCTTCTAAAAAGTTTGACTCCGTAAAAAGATCAGTGCACATTTACCATAACTCTTCCACTTACATCTCTGATTTGTGGATAATTTTGGCTCCAAAAACTCCAGAAAAAAAGCTCAGTGTGAACACACTTTACATAATGAAAAAGAAACGCGGTTCTTAGTATCTGCATCATCGTCTTAAAGGGAACCTGTTATTTCCTTTTTGTTATTAATCTGCCCCGAATGTTATTTGGATCATGGAGTGTTCATTAGTAACGTTTTTGTTTTAAATCGTTGTATTTATCCCAAATAAAGCATTTTAGATTCTTACATATTTTCATGGGCTAGCTGGGCACACAGTCATACAGTCATCCGGCTGGTTAAGGGTATGTGCACACGTTGGCGGGTTAGGGTCGGCGGCGGCTGGGCGGACCCGCCAGGAAGCTCTGCAGCCGTCCACCGGCTTCCTGGCGGGTATGTGCGGCGGGTGCACAGCGGGTTAGCGGCGGCGGTTATGCAGCGGCTGGAAGCAGTACATGATTCTGCTTGCAGCCGCTGCATAACTGGCCGGTTTATTGAACATGCACATTCGTTGCTAACCCGCTGGGAACCCAGCGGTTTAGCAACAGATGAGCATGTGTAAACCGCCGGTGTGTGCACAGCAGGTGTCGGTTTCCATAGGTTTTAATGTTAATCCAAAAGTCGGTTTGGATTAACATAAATTTACATAAAACTTATGGAAACCGACCGGCGGTTTACACAGCTAAACCGACCCTAACCCGGCATGTGTGCACATACCCTAACAGATATGTCTCACTGGACTTGTAGCAATGAAGAAATTCAGAAAATGCTAAAAGGACCTGTGTGATGTCATGATCATGTGACTGTAATGGGCAGAGCTAAGGTCTGTGTATACTTAGCTCCTCCTATTATAGTCACATGGTTGTGACATCACACAGGTCCTTTCTGAATTTTGGCTGAACTTTTAATATTAACCAGCCGGATGACTGTGTGACTGTTAGCCCAGCTAGCTAATGGAAATATGTAAGTATCTAAAGTGCATTTTTGGGATTAATACAATGATTTTTTATTTTTTTTAAAGTTATTAATTAACATTGGGGGCAGTTTAATAACAAAAATGGACATGACAGGCCCCCTTTAATATAAGAAGTACAGGAATGGATCCTAGGTCTACGTTGTTACCCTGTTGGTCTCAGAGGGACATTGATCCTGTCTTTATTTTGGCCTTGGTGTTTTTAGTCATTATCAGCCTTCCCGTAGGTGGGTAACATTTGCCCGAGGTGCCACGCGCACCTCACTATTCTGCCATCCTAATTCATACACATTCTCACCCTAAGGTAACCTGCAAGTTTGGGGCAATGATGACCGTCTTCGCGGGGCCCTTCAGGAGCGGCGTGTGCCTGAAATCGGTGAAGATGCATTTTGGGAGCTGCGGTCCTATTCTCTCGCTGAGTGTTGTGCCGGATACTTATCAGGTGAGCGATGTCCTCTGTAACGTGCGGTCTCTGGACATTTTATTTTACGGCATATTAACCCAAGCCCCATTTATATTTTGCACTGTTCTATTTATTATATTCAAACAAAGAAGGAAATTGTGTGCTCAAATAACCAACAGAGTAACATTTTTTTTTTTTAATTCGAAATAAACAATAAATGGTAATAAACACAAATAGCCACAAGGTGGCAGCACACTCAAAATCTCATAATACTGGTATAAATACGGTAGGTATAAAACATATATTTCTCCTTCGCCTCATTGGGGGACACAGACCGTGGGTGTTATGCTGCTGTCCACTAGGAGGCGACACTAGGCAATATCTGAAAAAGAGTAATTGGCTCCTCCTCTGCAGTATACACCCCCTGGCTGGGCCTTACCCGACCAGTTTTTGCTTAGTGTCTTAGGAGTGCAGACCTCTTTATTTTCTCTCTTACTTTTTTTTTTCTTTTATATTCTTTTTTACTTTCCCTCTCAAGAGGACTTGCCATGGGAGGAGTATTACAGCCTGCATATTCGCTGGATTAATAATTCTCTGGGTGCGACGATGCATCTCACGGCTGTTTCTTTCCTACTCCTTCCCCAACTGGCACGTGGTCATGGGACCATGTTGGATAGCTCATAGGAGAGCTAACCTCCCCGCTCCCGGGTTGAGGTTCCAGGTATGTCGGGGAGCCCTGCCGACCACAGGGTCCTCCCCTGCCTCAGGGTCCTCCGGAGGCTGCAGGGTTACTGGCCCCTGCCACAGGGTCCTCCGGAGGCTGCAGAGTTAATGGCCCCTGTCTCAGGGACCTCCGGAGGTTGCAGGGTTAATGGCCGGAGAGATCCGGTCACAGAAAGGAGCGCGCAGGCACTGAGAAGGCTCCCAGATGGGAGCGCACAGGGACTAAGACTCCTTGATTGCCACATTCCCCCCATGTGCCTGTATGTTTCCCCTGCATCTCCCTGTCCTGTGGATGCAAGACGAATCCCTTTGCATCCACAGCTCCCTGCGGACTACGTCATCAAGGGCCCCCTTTTGGGGTCCGTGGTTCTCCCCGCATTTCCCTGCGGTAAATTCGGTGTCTCTTTTAGACCTCCGCGCCGACAACCACCTTTTTTCGGGGCCGAGAATTAATCTAGGCCCCGGCGTCGGCCTAGCGCTGGCCGGCACGCCCCCCGCACGCCCCCAGGATTAGGTCATTGCGCGCGTCATGCGGGAGGCGGGCCAGTGGTTTGGCGCTCCTCACTCCCCGCGAGACTATCTGCACTTGTTAATCACGCCCCCCTCGGGGATGATCTGCGCCGTTAGGCTCCACTGCCTTCGAGCGCAGCTGAAAAGGGGGCACTGGATGGCAGCTCCACTCATGAGGGAGCAGTCCAGGTACATAGGAGCCCTAAAGATGGTCTCCGGGACCCAGCTCCTGCATACTGCCCAATAGTGCTCACCAGGTCTTGCATGTACTCTTGTGCACACCATTTCTACATTGTTTACTCTGGCACGTTTCCTACTGCCCTACTTCACTTCCAGCAGGCAGCACATTTCAACAGTTGATCCCTGCTGCTCCTCACTCTCTCCCCCTCCCCTCTCTGTCTGTGTATTGCATATGCCAATGAGTCATTGCAGACAGCAGGGGAGTAAGCTGGTACTTCGTCTATTCCCATAGACAAACCCTCTCCTACTTAGGTTATATCAAGTGGGGTCGGCAGTGAGGATACAGTGCCTATAGAATGAGGCAATGTGGGTTAATCAGAAGGTCAATGAAGTATTGATGTAATGTGGACAATATTTGTCTTCCAGGTCTCATAAAGGGTGCAGCCTGCCCCTAATTACCACCTATCTCAGGGCATTCCTTGGTCGACCCACCACTCATGAGGGCACGACTTTCTCCCTCCTAGGCCACCCACAGTTCGTGGTACTGGTTTGACGCCCTCGGTCCCCAACAATAGGGAAGCCGGGTTGGAGCCGAGATACTTCTCAGTTGCCCGACAGGTTTCTTCTAGGTCCTCCGCAGCATCCACATCTGGTTTGAAGCTGAGATTATTCTACATTGCCGTCGTACTCTCCCTCGCCCCCCGCTGTTGGGGCTGCTAGGTTGCAGTTTTGATATTCAAGTCTACTCGACTTTTTTTCACGTTCTTCCTTTGTCAGCTCACATTTGGACATCTGCGTAGAGGTTGAGAATTCTCAGGACTGTCCAGCATCCTTCCTCAGAACCAACATTGGGCCTCTGAGTGACAGCAATGGCGCCGAGTCTACCAGATCGCGAGGCGGTATTCATAGATCCCACAGCTGCTCTCGCTATCTCACCAAGATTCCTACTTATCTCAGGAATCACGTTCAGGGGCATTTGTTTGATGGCCTTTACCATTGGTAGGACTACAGGGACTCTGTGTGGTTCCTTCACTGTTGTAGTTCCACGACTCCGGTCGATCACTCGGCCTACTAACACAGCTGATCTTCCTGCGAAAAACCTATACACAGCCCCTGCAAGGGAGCCAAGCGTTCACACAGAGAACGGTTCTTCCTAATGGTTGGGAGACCCTCCAGACACCGAAGGCGTAAGGTGTCGAGGATCACTACCCTCTCTCACACTGAGGATTCAAGGACGGGTCTCTGACGCCTGAGGCTCCTTGCATGATCCTCACTCAGCTTCCTTTTCTCCTTCCTCCACTATCTCTGGTGGAGACTTTGGTCGAAGTTGAGACATCATGAGCCTACCCGGCCTACCTCCCCAGGCTACAAATCAACAAAATGCTAAGTCGCAGGACGTGGAACAAAGGCCAGCGGCCACTCACCACGCCTGTCATGGCAACGTGAGTCGTAAGAACATGTGCAAATACTATACAAGGTCCGACCTTAAGCAGGACCTACCAGGTTCCGTAATTACACGGACCCAACTCTGGTCGCATGAGCCGCAGGTGGGCCGTCCGGTACACGGCATGCCGTAAGTACGGTTCTCGTTTTTTTTTTTTCTTCATTTCGGAGTTCCTTCAACAGCTGCACAGCCCAACTGGGTCGCTCTCTCTCTCCCTCAGCATACCGCTCTACACAGGCAAGGCCTTGTCTCAGATCTTCTAAATTCAGCATGCACGTCTGTAGCAGTGGAACATTTCGTTCATACAGGGAACATTGCACGGCCGTAATGGCTGCAGAAGCTTTACCTTCAGGATGGGCGCCTGACCTATACTAGTAAGGCAGAGCCTGCCTCTACGGAATCCCTCACGAGGTTTCCTTGTTTGAAGATAAACTGATACTTCGGGATGATGGACCTCTCCCTCACTCAAGAGTCTCACTACACAGGATCCATCCTTCTTTGTTTTCTCTACAGTCCGTTCTCACGCCTTGCACTGACTATCGGTCTATTCTTCACGTGGAACAAAGGGTCTGAGACCCATAACAGCGGTACTTCAGACTTCACCGAGTTGACTCGCTATTCCTAGAAGTTGCGTCTACTAAGGGCGACGGTACCTTGGCGTACTGATTTCCCGCAAACTACAACAGGCGGAAACGCGGGGTGTTACCTCCACGTACCTCCTCCTGCCACGATGGATAAAGTCCCGGGCGACGGTTCCTATGCGTTCCGATCTCCCCTGTGGACGGTTTGCCACAGACGAAGTCCTGGGCGACGGTTCCTATGCGTTCCGATCTCCCCTATGGACGGCTTGCCACAGACGAAGTCCTGGGCGACGGTTCCTATGCGTTCCGATCTCCCCTATGGACGGCTTGCCACAGACGCTCACCATCGAACTCCTCTCTGTGGATGTCTGAGCTTACAACGGATGGCATAGCTCAGGGCAAAATTTCAGTCTTTTCAGCCGCCTCCGGCTCCTGGATTGCAGCATACTGATTGCCATCGCAACAGCTGAATCGAGGCCACAGGATCACTGGCACAGTTCCTGATTCTACTACAGTCTCCCCGTCGCTCATGGCCCCTGGGTTGTAGCGCACTAACGATTGCCGCACCAGCTGGATCACCACTCAGGACCAGCTGATATGCCATGCGCCCGCCTTAATCTAGGCATAGAAGCCTCCTCATGCCAGATCGCTTGAAAAGCTATCCACTGGAACTACGATATCAAGGTTGAAAACGATATCCTGTCCACACACTGTTCAGGTTGCAGGAAGTCCTGGCATCCTACTAATCATCAGTCACAGAGCCTCTTGCCTATGTTTTTCCCGGACTACTGACGGATCATCAGCCCCATTTTCGAAGCTGAATACATTTTAGTTGTCACATGCTAATCACCGGGAGGGCAACTTCAACAATCGTGTGATACACGAGGCAGAACTTTTCCCCAAGGGGCAGTTTTTTATCTGTCTGGCTCTCATTGGTCAAAGGTTTTATTTATTTATTTATTTATTTTTTTTCCTTCCACGGGTCATGGCTTCCTCCAGATCTCTAGGCTGAGGACGGATATGATAATCCGCTTCTGAATACAGTTCTTTTCCCTGGCATATTTCTATCTGCATACCCTGCACAGAAGTACGCACAATCACATCCAACGGAGTGACGTCTCTCTTTTTGGTCCACTTCCGACCCAGAAGGTCCAGGGGTTCGACCTATTTCAATGTGCCGATGACAGCATATGTCACCTCGTACTCTGTCTAGGTTTACTGTTCATGGATCAGTTTCAACCGGAAGCTCGATGTCCTGTCCTCATCGGCAGAGCCCATAGGTTTGGGGGGTCTTGTTCATCACATTCAGTGGTTTTGGGCATCCATAGCAGCATGGATATGTGTGTGTATATATTATATATATTTAAAAGTCCTGTTTTTGTTCTCACTTGCAAGGTTTTCCACGCATAGTGACCCTTCCTTCCTGGGTATGACCCTTGGTCTTTAGCCACCCATAACAGTTCCTTCATAGGTATTTTAGGTGATTCTTCACTCTGGACCTGTTCCCAGAGACCGGAGTGTTTCTCGGCTACCATCGCAGTATGCACCTTAGATGCTGGTTCTGCATCCTCTTATTCTTTCGCCTCGGTTTTCCCCTTTTCATTTCAAGAGTCTTGCCTAGCCCCCTCAAGATGTTTCCATTCACTGTTTTCCAGAACTACGTGTCTTTCTGGAGACACTTCCCTTGCCAGATCATCTGTTCGGCTGTGTCGTTCCCTAATTGCAGCTTTTCCTCCACGTTACAGGGTGCTTCGACCAACGCGGTCACCCTTATGGGGGGGGGAGTCTTTTCATCCCTCCTGGAGGTTCCCTGTTTTTCTTACCATCCCTGTGTCCGCACCAGGGCATTGAGTGATGTTATATACGCTTAGTCTCTCGGTCACATTTTTTTGTTCCTGTATGGACAGTACCACACATGCAAGAGGCGGGATTCTCTAGGTCTCTTTTTCTTCATAATGATTACAAATGGCTAGGCCAGGTATCCAAGGTCACCGATCTTCTGCAGTTGACCTGCTGGCCAGACCTGCTAGCTAGAAATGATATCGTTTCGGTTATTGCTTACCGAGGCGCCCTACTCCTACGACAGGAGTATCTTGGATCATCGGCACCAGGTTTATGCACAACCAGGTGTGCTCACAGCCATCTGATTTAGTCATTGTTTTTGGTAAACATTATAGAGTCTATACTCAAGATTTATCTAATGCAAATCCAGATATACATATTTCCCAGGCGGCAGTAATACACCTCGGTAGTGCGCCTTTTATAAGAGTTTATGACATTATTCTCTAATGCACATCCAGATATACATATTTCCCAGGCGGCAGTAATCCACCTCGGTAGTGCGCCTTTTATAAGAGTTTGACATTATTCTCTACCCACCCAGGGACTGCTTTAGGACATCCCACGGTCTGTGTCCCCCAATGAGGCGAAGGAGAAAAGGAGATTTTTGTGTACTCACCGTAAAATCCTTTTCTCTTAGCCTCTAATTGGGGGACACAGCTCCCACCCTGTTGTCCGTATCGGGCTTTGTTGGTAATTGTTGTATTTTAAATGCATTCCTGTATACATGCCTTTTCCTTAGGCTCTACACTCGTTGAGTTTTCATATTGTATTTCTGTTAAGTCTTACGGTCTTTCGGCGTCTTTTATATAGTCGTCCTTTTTTTGACCTACTTCTGGTCACTGTCTTCTTCTCCTACTGCTTTAGCACAAAACTGGTCGGGTAAGGCCCAGCCAGGGGGTGTATACTGCAGAGGAGGAGCCAATTACTCTTTTTCAGATATTGCCTAGTGTCGCCTCCTAGTGGACAGCAGCATAACACCCACGGTCTGTGTCCCCCAATTAGAGGCTAAGAGAAAAGGATTTTACGGTGAGTACACAAAAATCTCCTTATCTACACAATGTGAAAAAAAAAACACAACGGCCCTAATTTCATTAATAAAGATGTGAAAATGCTGTAACTCAATATTATTGCACAAACAATAATCAAACACTATAGCACCATGAACAAGTGGCATTACGCCAGTCCTATATATTATTGCACAAGCATAGTTAGTATTACACTAGCCCTATATTTTATATTGCATTAGAAAATTGATAAAATATATATAACATCCCATTATTAAAAATATATAATAATACATCAAGTATGGGGAGCAAAAATACATACATTCTTAAAAAAATAATAATTATATATACAGTAAAGGAAATAAGTATTTGATCCCTTGCTGATGTTGTAAGTTTGCCCACTGACAAAGATATGAACAGTCTATAATATTAAGGGTGGGTTAATTTAACAGTGAGAGATAGAATATCAAAAATAAAATCCAGAAAATCACACTGTCTAAATTATAGAAATGTATTTGCAGTTCGCAGAGAGAAATAAGTATTTGATCCCCTACCAACCATTAGTAGTTCTGGCTCCTACAGACCAGATAGACGCTCCTAATCAACTCCTTACCTGCATTAAAGATAGCCGTCTTACAATGTCACCTGTATAAAAGGCTCCCATCCACACACTCAATCAATCAGTCAGACTATAGCCTCTACAACATGGGCAAGACCGAAGAACATTCTATGGATGTCAGGGAAAAGATCCTAGACCTGCACAAGGCTGGAACGGGCTACAAAACGATAATCAAGACACTGGGTGAGAAGGTGACAAGTGTTGGTGCAATAGTAAAAAAAGGGAAGAAATACAAAATGAGGTCAGTCGGCATTGATCAGGGGCTCCATGCAAAATCTCACCTCGTGGGGTATCCAGAATCATGAGGAAGGTGAGAGACCAGCCTAAAACTACACGAGGGAACTTGTTAATGATCTCAAAGCAGCTGGGACCACGGTCACCAAGAAAACCATTAATAACACATTATGCCATAATAGATTAAAATCCTGCAGTGCCCGATAAGTCCCACTGCTCCAGAAGACACATGTGCCGCTGTCTGAAGGTTGCCAATGAACACCTTGGTGATTGTGAGAGTGATTGGGAGAAGGTGCTGTGGTCAGATGAGACAAAAATTGAGATCTTTGGCATTAACTCAACTCGTCGTGTTTGGAGGAAGAGAAATGCTGCCTATGACCCAAAGAACACCGTCCACACTGTCATGCATTGTAATGGAAATGTTATGTTTTGGAGGTGTTTATTTTGTAAGGGCACAGGACTAGCTCACTGCATTAATGGGACAATGGATGGAGCCATGTACCGTAAAATCCTGAGTGATAACCCCCTTCCCTCCGCCAGGACATTAACAATGGTTCGTGGCTGGGTCTTCCAGTACAACAATGACCCAAAACATACAGCCAAGACAACAAAGGAATGGCTCAAAAAGAAGCACATTAAGGTAATGGAGTGGCCTAGCCAGACCTTAATATCATAGAAAACTTATGGAGGGAGCTGAAGCTCCAAGTTGCCAAGCGACAGACTCAAAATTTTAATGATTTAGAGATGATCTGCAGAGAGGAGTGGACCAAAATTCCTCCTAACATGTGCGCAAACCTCACCCTCAACTCCAAGAAACATCTGATTGCTGTGCTGCCAACAATTAACCTACCTTTAATATTATAGACTATTCATGTCTCTGTCAGTGGGCAAATTTACAAAATCAGCTAGGGATCAAATAATTGTATCCTTCACTGTGTGCGTGTGTGTGTGTGTGTGTGTGTGTGTGTGTGTGTGTGTGTGTGTGTGTGTATATATATATATATGTGTAGCTCAGTGAATTAGAGTATCATTATATAGAGTCATCACAGAGTGATCTATTTCAAGTGTTTATTTCTGTTAATGTTGATGATTATGACTTACAGCCAATGAAAACCCAAAGGTCATTATCTTAGAAAATTAAAGTAGGGAGGATAAAGGGTCTGAGAGATAAAATATGACCTAAATTAGTATCAGAGGCTTCACCTTGTGTGGTTGTGAGAGTCACAACTACTATAAAAGCAGATCACGGCTGCTGCAGTCCCCAGCGTGGTGCATGTAGAGTAGGGAGGATGAAGGGTTAAAAACCACACTGCCGTATTCCACAAGACATCAAAGGATGAATATAATATTGATTTATTAGTCAAAGCGTTTCAGGGCACCTTGAAACATGGCAATATGATACTGATGTTTGATAAAATTGCAAGTCATTGCGATACACTAGTAGGTGTGTGTGTGTGTATGTATGTATGTATGTATATATATATATATATATATATATATATATATATATATATATATATATATATATATAATTATAAATACAATATATGGCTTGGAGAGCCAATATGTGCAAAAGTAGTGCAGTTCCATAGGAGGTATGAATAATATGCTTGCGGCCTACAAACATGAATCTGATGTGTGCAAAACTAATGCAATAAATAGGTAGTAGAAGAACTAAGTATATAGGGATAAAGTGATCGAGAACTCAAAGAAACATCAGTACAACAATGTGATAGTATATCCTACCAATATAATGAGTGTGGTGCCACAGTCCCCAACGCACGTTTCAGCACTAAACGTCTTCTCACCCGTTCTGTCACTGAGTGATGTGCCGGATACTTATCAGGTGAGCGATATCCTCTGTAATGTGGGGTCCCTGGATGTTTTTTTTTTACGGCATATTAATCTAAGCCGCGTTTATGTTTCGCTCTGGTATAGTCAGGTGTTTGTACCGTAAAGTGAAGCCGACGACCTCTCTGCAGTGTAGGGTCAACGTCTCCATATTTTATTTACAAGACAATCCTTTAACACCTTGAGGGTGGCCCTGCACCATCACTATATGTAGCTGGATCCAGAGCTGAGCCTGCCCCATACATTGCAGTAGGAAGCCGGAGGTGATTGCTCCGGGGCTCGGGTGTCACATGGGCCCTGACATTGCTGGAACTGCGCCAGCACTGGAGGTGAGTATAGGATTTTTTATTTTTATGGGGGTGAAAATCTGGAATGAGAAGGGATTGTCCAAGCTCTCTGCAATCTGGAGAAAGAATTTCTATATAGATTGTAAATTCATGAACTAAAAGTGTCTGTAGTGCGAGTATAGAACGCAGAATTACTACATAATGACGTCTGTCTTCTGTCCAGCCTTACGTCTGCATTAAGTACGGTGTCCCAGAAGCGGCACAGCTCGCCGTAGAGCTTCTCAACGGTTCATGTATTGATGGGACTCCTATAAAGGTAGGCAGTAGTAAGATGACTCTAGAGACCCTGACCCCAGGCTGGGATCTCAGGGGCGTCACACTGACTTGTGTCTTTCTTCTCACTGATTAGGTGCAGAGGATGATCTCGGAGAGGAACCTCGACTATGAGGATATCTTTAAGGAGATGGGAGAAGATCCAGAAAATGAAAATACCATTTATGTCTCTGGATTCCTGAAGCCCCTGACAGAGGAATTTCTTCACAATCAGTTTCATCAGTTAAAGGAAATTAAATCTATATTTGTGCCGACAAATTCACAAAGCCGACAGCCAGCAAAGTACTGTTACCTAAGTATGTAATCTATGTATCATTTATACAGAATTATCACCCCTGGTCTAAGTAGATGTCTTCTATGTGAAATAATAGTGGAGAATCTCCTGTGGGAACTTTGCATTGTGCTGCTCCTCTGTTATTCCTCCTGGAAGTTAATGCATTGATGGCTGAGCGTGATCTGTAACCTTAATGAACCGGTAGATCCCTGCAGAGCCTGACATTGTCTAATCAAGTGGTACAGGGAGACACACGATTGAGTACAGGAGGGGTAATGCAGCTTTTAATTTTACACTTCCAAGAGGAATAATAATGAGTGGTACAAGGCCGAGTTTAATGAAAAGAAGCTCCGAAATTCTTATTTTTGGGAATATATTGGCCAAAATGCACCTGTCCGGGGGGCTGACCTGTCTACAGAGCCAACCTGTCTGGAGATCCAACCTGTCCGGAGATCTGACCTGTCTACAGAGCCAACCTGTCCGGAGATCTGACCCTGTCCGGAGACCTGACCCTGTCCGGAGATCCGACCCTGTCCGGAGATCCGACCCTGTCCGGAGAGCCGACCCTGTCCGGAGAGCCGACCCTGTCCGGAGAGCCGACCCTGTCCGCAGAGCCGACCCTGTCCGCAGAGCCGACCCTGTCCGCAGAGCCGACCCTGTCCGGGGGGCTGACCTGTCTGCAGAGCCAACCTGTCCGGAGATCTGACCTGTCCGGAGATCCGACCCTGTCCGCAGAGCCGACCCTGTCCGCAGAGCCGACCCTGTCCGCAGAGCCGACCCTGTCCGGGGGGCTGACCTGTCTGCAGAGCCAACCTGTCCGGAGATCTGACCTGTCCGGAGATCCGACCCTGTCCGCAGAGCCGACCCTGTCCGGAGATCCGACCCTGTTCGGAGAGCCGACCCTGTCGGTAGAGCCGACTCTGTCCGGAGAGCCGACCCTGTCCGCAGAGCCGACCCTGTCTGCAGAGCCGACCCTGTCCGCAGAGCCGACCCTGTCCGCAGAGCCGACCCTGTCCGCAGAGCCGACCCTGTCGGTAGAGCCGACCCTGTCCGGAGATCTGACCTGTCTTTTTTTTACAGGATAGATGCTCCAATAACAGCGAGGGTAATGTGTGCTGCATAGGCGTATCTTGGGTCTGCAATTCAGGGGTTGTAGAGAACCCCAATAATGCCATTATGTGAAGCTCATAGTCATTATCGCCTGCTTCCTCCATATGGGGGAATATTATCCTTAAAGGATATATCCAGGATATAAAAAAACCATGTGCCCAATCACTTAGAGGCAGGTAGTTGTAACATACCTGTCTGTTGTGCTCGGCGCTGTTCACTGCCAGCACAGGATGGACACAGACCATTCCTGCCGGGGATACAAAGGCTTCATCAAAAGAGCGGTGGCTTCTTTTCCGCTCTGCTCTGTAGAAGGGACAGTCGATGTTATGCTGATTGACAGATGACTCCTCTCTACCTAACTGAAGGAGCATAAGCATGTCGCCAGCTATGATGCCCGTCATCGGAGCAGAGAAGCCGCCTCTCTATTGATGTGACATCAGCGGAAGATGCAGAATCGCCGTCAGGAGCGGACATAGACCACTCCTTGTTGGTGAACAACGACAGGCAGGTAGGAGGCAACTACCTGCCTGTTTGTACTTAGACATATTTTCTGTTTTTAATCCCAGATATACCCTTAAATGAAACCTATTTCCCATCCATTTTTCATCATCAGTGGATGCTGTTTCTAGGACCCTCATTCAGGGCCGGCGTCAGCACCCGGCGTACCCGGGCAAGTGCCGGGGCCCGACTGCTTGGAGGGGGCCCACCGGGCCCCTGAGGGCTAGGGTCACACTTGTGTTGTGACCCTAGCCTGACGCAAGTATTGTCTGCTGTAGCGCAGAGCGTTAAACGCTCTGCGCTGCCAGCAACTGAGCCCATAGAAACCCGACGTTTACCTTGACAACCACTGGTTGTCAATGTAAACGTCGGGTTTCTATGGGCTGCCTCCAGCGCATAGCATTAAACGCTATGCGCTGCAACATACAATACTTGCATAAGGCTAGGGTCACAATGCAAGTGTGACCCTAGCCTCAGGGGCCCCTGAGCACTGCCCCCACACCCAGAGCCATATCCAGGGGGCAGCTGGGGGGTCATTTTCAGGCTCCTGCAGCACCGAGATCTCCCTCCTCCCCCCTCCACGGGAGCCGACAGAGCTGCACACACTCTGTGCTTACAGGACCTGTGATGATGTCACATGGAGGGGAGGAGTCAGGGATCACATGATCAACTCATCAGTGTGTGCAGGACTCTGCTGGCCACCATGAATGATGCTCAAATAAGGTGAAGTTTGTGTGTGGTCAGGAGGCATTTACAGTGTGAATGTAGCAGAGGTGAGTGTGTACTAGGTGCATGGCAATTAGGTGAAGGTTATGTGTGGGGTCAGGAGGGATTTACAGTGTGAATGTAGCAGAGGTGAGTGTGTACTAGGTGCATGGAGCAGAGCCATGTGTGTACGAGGTGTACGGAGCAGAGCCGTGTGTGTACGAGGTGTACGAAGCGGAGCCGTGCGTACGAGGTGTACGGAGCAGAGCCGTGTGTGTACGAGGTGTACGGAGCAGAGCCGCGTGTGTACGAGGTATACAGAGCGGAGCCAAGTGTGTACGAGGTGTACGGAGCGGAGCTGAGTGTGTACGAGGTGCACGGAGCAGAGCCGCGTGTGTATGAGGTGTACGGAGCAGAGCCGAGTGTGTACGAGGTGTACGGAGCAGAGCCATGTGTGTACGAGGTGTACGGAGCAGAGCCATGTGTGTACGAGGTGTACGGAGCGGAGCCGTGTGTGTACGAGGTGTACGGAGCAGAGCCGAGTGTGTACGAGGTGTACGGAGCGGAGCCGTATGTGTACGAGGTGTACGGAGCGGAGCCGTGTGTGTACGAGGTGTACGGAGCGGAGCTGTATGTGTACGAGGTGTACGAAGCGGAGCCGTGTGTGTACGAGGTGTACGAAGCGGAGCCGAATGTGTAAGAGGTGTATGGAGCAGAGCCGAATGTGTGCGAGGTGTACGGAGCGGAGCCGAGTGTGTACGAGGTGTACGGAGCAGAGCCGAGTGTGTACGAGGTGTACGGAGCAGAGCCGCGTGTGTACGAGGTGTACGGAGCAGAGCCGCGTGTGTACGAGGTGTACGGAGCAGAGCCATGTATGTACGAGGTGTACGGAGCAGAGCCGAGTGTGTGCGAGGTGTACGGAGCAGAGCCGAGTGTGTGCGAGGTGTACGGAGCAGAGCCGAGTGCATGCGAGGTATGTGCACCAGTGGTAGCCCCCCGCTGATTCCGCTCCTATAGTCCCAGCCGCCTTTGCCAGCAGAATTCTTCTCCAGAGTCTCTTCTGCCGCTGTCTGCATTCTGCAGCTCAGCATGGAGGGGCACGATGTCATCACTGTGCTGATATGTGCAGAGCGACCGGAGGAGACCGGAGCGGCAAGAAGAAAGGTGAGGAGAAAGAGAGATCCGGACGGCCAGACACTCCGCTTGGCTGCGGTGCCACCATATGGCAGTGCGGCTCCATTGAGCTGCTTGCATTATTTGTGTGCTTCAGGATGCTTGTGTATATACCAAGCATCCTCAGACGCACAAAAATGCAACATTTTGCATTTGAAGGGTATTTTTAAAAAGCGCAAGGGAATGCAAACGCATTTTAGCCCGCTCCTAACAATGTGTAATATACTCACTGTCAGAAACAGCTCTTGCTGGTTTCAGCAGTCACTGTTCCTGTAAGGGCCCTTTCACATCAGCGGTATTTTCAAATCGCGGCAGATGCGGTGAAAAAAACGCATCTGCCGCGATTACCGCATAACCGCGACACTTGCGGCACACTTGCGGCAAGCCCCATGCAATGTCTATGGGGCTTGCGGTAAGGGTGCGGCAAGTGCGGTTTCGGCACTTGCGGCAGGCAGCGTTTTTTTTCGCGGCCGCACCTGCCGCAAGTGCCGAAACCGCACTTGCCGCACCTGCCGCACCCTTACCGCAAGCCCCATAGACATTGCATGGGGCTTGCCGCAAGTGTGCCGCAAGTGTTGCGGTTATGCGGTAATCGCGGCAGATGCGTTTTTTTCACCGCATCTGCCGCAATTTGAAAATACCGCTGATGTGAAAGGGCCCTAAGGCTGCCTTCACATAGGAGTTTTTTTTTAAATGTGGCAGTTGCGGTAAAAAAACCCCGCATCTGCCGCATTTTTGTCTAGCGGCTGCACTTGCTGCATGTTTGCGGCAAGCCCCATGCATTGTCTATGGGGCTTGCGAAAAGTGTGCGACAATATATATATATATACATATATATATATATAGTCCGCGATATGTACTTAAAGGGGGCCCACTGAGACCTTTTCGCCCGGGGCCCACAGAAACCTGGAGCCGGCCCTGCCCTCATTGACCATGAGAAGGGGGTCTCCCGAGTCCTCTGTGTAAACAAAGAGCAAGTTGTGCATGCACACTAATGCCCCATTCATTCTCTTTGGGGCTGATGAAGATAGTGAAATGCTGTATTTGGCTGTCAGTTCTATAGAGAATGAATAGAGCGTCCCAGCGCACATGTAACACTGCACTCTATTGAAGCGGGCCCTCCAGGACCACTGTTCTTCTGATTGTTGGGGGTCCCACTAGGAAGTCTCTCATTTCTGCACTAGTGATCCCAAACTTACTACCTATCACAGTATTTTTATGGGGACATCCCCTTAGAGTAGCAGTGACAGGTCAGTCCCAGTGTACATGTAATGAGTGATACTGCAATAGTTATTATATGACCTCAAATGCACATGATAATTCAGATTTTCTGCTATTTCGGGTTGATTATGTTTTGCTTGTTGTAGGATTTCATAGCCCTGATGCGGCTGCTGCAGCTGTACAACATATACAGGCACACGGAGGACTGAGGAGCACGAGAGCCGTCACCTCCTGTCACCTCCATCGCTGGCTACAAGCTGCCGTCTCCGGTGTTCCTGCACTAAGACACAATAACCAAGAGGTCGTGTCTCCGGTAAGAAGCGCCGCTCCGGTCTCGTGTGGTCAGTCTGTGTTACTCGTCATAGAATTATGAGGGAAGAATAGGCAAAGAAAAGTGACGTAGAACATATTGAAGAACGGCTGGCACAGCTCTGATGTACTACTGCCTGAGCCTACATTATTAACTAGGAGATGGTACTATCTGTGCCTAAGTGAATTACAGGGAAAAAGTGAGGCAGTAATAGACTACTGACATAGAGGATATAATACTTATAGCTATATAATGTGTCAGGTGCCAAGGGGAGAGGTACTAGAGAATAGGTATGTTTGCCCTCGTTTCATTTCACATGCCTCCCTGTATTGATAGTGGAATAGTCAGCCCGTGCACATAGAACGCTGGGGAAGGCAGAGGTATCCCAGCAGTTGTTAAGTCACTGACGCCTGGTTATTTCAGTGTACTCTGGGCCCGGTTTTCTGGATTACTCTGTAGGACTGGGTGTTCCCCTCTACACATTCAGGCCAGCTTTTGTTCCTCTCTGGATCAGCTGATATAATCCAGAGAGGTTGGAGGAGTCCCCCCTGTCTGCTGGGCTGAGGAGCTGAAGTTAGTGGCCAGACGGCCTTTGACATTTATTTTCATGTTTTGCTGGTGTAACACTCAGTAAGGCTGCCTTCACACTTGCGGACCCCTCCGCAGCGTCCTGCGGAGGGGATCCGCAAGCTGACCGCAGCCGCCGACAGCCCCTATCTTTATAATGAGAACGCACGGTGCTGCAGGTCTGCTCATGACCGTGCGCTCCCATTCACTGCAATATGCGATTTGTACGCAGGCAGATGCCCGCGCACAAATCACACACTCTCATGCACACCAGGAACGCGACATGGTTGCGTTCTTGGTGCGGACGAGAGTGTGTGATTGTGTGTGATTTGTGCGCGGGCATCCGCCTAACAAGTGTGCACAATAAACATGGCTGTGACCATACCTGTATGAAGCCTGCCAGTCTGCCATTGTCCACCGTGATTCCACAGCCGCTCGCTTGAACCGAAGCAAAGATCCTGGCTGAGCTATATCCCTTGTCTCACAAATGTTAGAGAGAGAAACTGAAAATCAGTAGAATCTGTATCTACAACGTGTACCGTGACAGGCGGAGGCAGTACTATCTGTGCCTATATCGTGTACAGTGACAGGCGGAGGCAGTACTATCTGTGCCTACATCGTGTACAGTGACAGGCGGAGGCAGTACTATCTGTGCCTACATCGTGTACAGTGACAGGCGGAGGCAGTACTATCTGTGCCTATATTGTGTACAGTGACAGACAAAGGCAGTACTATCTGTGCCTACATTGTATACAGTGACAGGCGGAGGCAGTACTATCTGTGCCTACATCGTGTACAGTGACAGGCGGAGGCAGTACTATCTGTGCCTATATTGTGTACAGTGACAGACAAAGGCAGTACTATCTGTGCCTACATTGTATACAGTGACAGGCGGAGGCAGTACTATCTGTGCCTACATCATGTACAGTGACAGGCGGAGGCAGTACTATCTGTGCCTACATCGTGTACAGTGACAGGCGGAGGCAGTACTATCTGTGCCTACATTGTGTACAGTGACAGGCGGAGGCAGTACTATCTGTGCCTACATTGTATACAGTGACAGGCGGAGGCAGTACTATCTGTGCCTACATCGTGTACAGTGACAGGTGGAGGCAGTACTATCTGTGCCTACATCGTGTACAGTGACAAGCGGAGGCAGTACTATCTGTGCCTACATCGTGTACAGTGACAGGCGGAGGCAGTACTATCTGTGCCTACATTGTGTACAGTGACAGGCGGAGGCAGTACTATCTGTGCCTACATTGTGTACAGTGACAGGCGGAGGCAGTACTATCTGTGCCTACATTGTGTACAGTGACAGGCGGAGGCAGTACTATCTGTGCCTATATCGTGTACAGTGACAGGCGGAGGCAGTACAATCTGTGCCTATATCGTGTACAGTGACAGGCGGAGGCAGTACTATCTGTGCCTATATCGTGTACAGTGACAGGTGGAGGCAGTACTATCTGTGCCTACGTCGTGTACAGTGACAGGTGGAGGCAGTACTATCTGTGCCTACATCGTGTACAGTGACAGGCGGAGGCAGTACTATCTGTGCCTACATCGTGTACAGTGACAGGTGGAGGCAGTACTATCTGTGCCTACATTGTGTACAGTGACAGGCGGAGGCAGTACTATCTGTGCCTACATCGTATACAGTGACAGGTGGAGGCAGTACTATCTGTGCCTACATTGTGTACAGTGACAGGTGGAGGCAGTACTATCTGTGCCTACATTGTGTACAGTGACAGGTGGAGGCAGTACTATCTGTGCCTATATCGTGTACAGTGACAGGCGGAGGCAGTACTATCTGTGCCTATATCGTGTACAGTGACAGGCGGAGGCAGTACTATCTGTGCCTATATCGTGTACAGTGACAGGTGAGGCAGTACTATCTGTGCCTATATCGTGTACAGTGACAGGCGGAGGCAGTACTATCTGTGCCTACGTCGTGTACAGTGACAGGTGGAGGCAGTACTATCTGTGCCTACGTCGTGTACAGTGACAGGTGGAGGCAGTACTATCAGTGCCTACATTGTGTATAGTGACAGGCGGAGGCAGTACTATCTGTGCCTACATCGTATACAGTGACAGGTGGAGGCAGTACTATCTGTGCCTACATCGTGTACAGTGACAGGTGGAGGCAGTACTATCTGTGCCTACATCGTGTACAGTGACAGGCGGAGGCAGTACTATCTGTGCCTACATCGTGTACAGTGACAGGCGGAGGCAGTACTATCTGTGCCTACATCGTGTACAGTGACAGGCGGAGGCAGTACTATCTGTGCCTACATCGTGTACAGTGACAGGCGGAGGCAGTACTATCTGTGCCTACATCGTGTACAGTGACAGGCGGAGGCAGTACTATCTGTGCCTACATCATTTACATAGTTTTGCCTCCCTGTCTCATTATTAGCAGAGTGAAAGTTGTAGCTTTGCTTACATGAAGAGACAGGAAGGCAGCACAATCTGTGCCTACATTATCTACATAAAGAGACAGGGAGTAAGTAGTGTCTGTGCCCACCGTCATTTATAGAATATACAGATCCCCTTTGCCCCTTGCTCTCTCACTTCTATACTATGCCCCCTTCCTTTATTATTATGTGAATTAGTGTAAAAAAATCTATGGAAAATAAAAGATGTAAAGATGTTTGTATGACAAATATTCAGTTATTTAGAAATCTAAAGTACTGTGCAAAGGTTTTTGTCAGGTGTGGAAAAAAATGTTGCAAAGTAAGAATGGTTTAAAACAAAGGCATGTAAAAGGGAATCTGAAGGCTTTTGCTATGTGATCTGAGAGCAGGGACAGAAACCCTGATTCCAGTGAAGTGTCACATTCTGTGTGCTGTTGTTTCAATACACTCAGTGTTCTATCAGCAGGAGATTATCATTACAGGACTATGTGTCTCGTGCCTTCTGGTCACCTTCTGTGTAACCCCGGCCCCACCACTGATTGGCTGCTTTTTTCCAATGTACAGTCAGTGTTGTGGACGGGGTTTTGCACAGTGATGTGGGCGGGGGTTATACACACTCAGTGGTATGGGTGGGGTTATACACATTCAGTGGTGTGGGTGGGGTTATACACACTCAGTGGTGTGGGCGGGGTTATACACATTCAGTGGTGTGGGTGGGGTTATACACACACTCAGTGGTGTGGGCGGGGTTATACACAATCAGTGGTGTGGGCGGGGTTATACACACTCAGTGGTGTGGGCGGGGTTATACACAATCAGTGGTGTGGGCGGGGTTATACACACTCAGTGGTGTGTGCGGGGTTATACACACTCAGTGGTTGTGGGCGGGGTTATACACACTCAGTGGTGTGGGCGGGTTATACACAGTGGTGTGGGCGGGGTTATACACAGTGGTATGGGTGGGGTTATACACAATCAGTGGTGTGGGTGGGGTTATACACAGTGGTGTAGGCGGGGTTATACACAGTGGTGTGGGTGGGGTTATACACAGGTCAGCATTCTGAACTCTGCTAGATCTGCAGCAGAGAAAATTGAGATTCTAAAAGGACTGCTGCACATAGTAAAGTAAGTGATACATCACTGGAATCAGGGTTTCTGTCCCTACTTTATGCTGCTCTCAGATCACATGTTCAGCATTTGTACTTTGCTGCATTTTTTCCCGCTCCTGCCTAAAACATTTGCACAACCCCCTATAATCTTGCAGAACTCATAAGATTTCTACTTTGGAAGTTTTGTGGGATTTAGTGATAGACAAACAACTAATAAACATCCGGATGTTGATTGTTTTTCATATTTTCTAGTGATGCTCATCTTCTTTTCTTTATAGGAGGATTGTACAGAGGTTTTTAAGAATCTCGACAGGAGCATTCTCCAGCTCTATGAGAGCCTCCTAGAGAACACCCTGTGTGTCATCCTCTTCCCTGGAAACAATAGGTATTTAATCTGGGGTTTGTTCATCTCGTAGTCCTGACACAAAACCTGAGAAGTGTTATTAAGGCTGGTAATAAGGAGCGGTGAGCGGGAGAAGCAGATAGAGGGATATATCCTATCCAGAGGCTGTGACAGTCTCAGGTATGGGGCTGATAATGGACAAAGGGGTTTCTGATCTGTGACATTCCTGCATACATACCTGACACGCTGGGTCCCACCTCTAGGACGTGCTCCTATCTCTATAAGAATGGAGAAGTGGCTGCGCTCACCCTTCTTTCTCTCTATTCATTTCTTCCTTTGAAATAAGGATTGGTATCTCCAAGAAGGCAATGGAGACAAATTCCCAAGGAAGATGTGTATCCCATAGATCAACATCTCTCTTCAGAATGGGATCTCTGTGGCGTGTATGTTACAGGTATACATGCGCATCAATAAAGAGGTGCAGATCCTGTAGGTGAGATCCAAATTTCTTAGACATTTAGGTATGAGATCTGAATGCTTCTTTAAAGGGAATCTGTCAGCAGGTTTTTACTATGTAAGCTGAGAGCAGCATGCTGTAAGGGCTAAAAAGCCAAAGTCATCTGTGCTTCTCTTATCAGTGTCTGTGCTGTAGTTTATGTAAACTAAAGGCTTTATCATCTGGTGATTACTATTATAGGACTACTTTGTCACATGCACTGGCAGTTTGACGCGCCCCCTGCTGTGATTGACACCTTACACTGGTGTGGCCAGGGTGGGGTGGGGGGTGTCATACAGCTCTCCCAGCTCAGCTACATGCCTAAAAGTAAATTGTTTACTACAGACTGTAATCTATGTGATACATTGTTGGATTCAGGGTCTCTTTGTCTACATCATGCTACTCTCAGATGACGTATTAAAAACCTGCTAAAGGATTCACCTTAAGGAAACTGCTTCTATTATAATATCCCAAGCCGTCCCTTACTCCAAAGCTTGCTTGCACCCTGTCAAAAACATTACTAAGCAGGGCCTGGCCACTAGGGGAGCTGTTCTGTAGGGTTAAGGATATTCCATGTGCAATGATACAACCATAGGAATGAAATTGTGTTCTGTAGAAATGGATGCAATAAACCTTCCGGAGGACTCTTCATCCAATATTAAAAAAAAACTGGCTACATCATTGAATATTGACTGCAGAGCTGAGAAAAATCCTTTTCTTGTTATTATTATTTCCCCTCTCCGTTTCCATTGCAGGGATATTAACTTGTAAAGTTTGCATACTTCTCTTGGCATGACGTTAACCAGGCAACGTGATACAGATAAATGGCATGAATACTTCCTTAGAGAAGGTCAGGATCTATGTGATATGGTAAAATGTAACGACACACAGCTCTGATCTCCCTGCCGCATCTATTGTGATTACAAGCAGAACTGTGCGTCACTACACACACATCTGCATCTATCCCAGGCATTGGGGCATGATGCCTGAAATCCGGCACAGATCTGGAGCAATGTATGTGACACACTGCAGCTCTCATTTCCTGGCACTGACAGTATGGAGGGTGAAGAGCAGAGCTGACAGTGCTGTGAGATGAGAGCTGCAACTTGTCACTTGCACCACTCTGGATTGTTGCTAGCTTTGTGGGACTTATTCCCGAATGCCAGTGATGGATGCAGAGAGGTGTATGTAATGATAAACAGCTTTGCTCTCCTCCCCAGATCATACAGAGTTGCCTCATGTATTGTGATTACAAGTGGGAGAAGAGAGAAGACCTGTGTGTCCTTACATACACCTCTGCACCTATCCCAGGCATTGGGGCATGATACACTGGTCTGGATCTGTTCCAATTATCAGGGCATGTGACACTGCAGCTCTCATCTCATAGGCATGACAGTGAGTAGAGAGAACTACATAAACCTCTGCACCTATCCCAGGCATTAGAACCAGAGGGGACAGCAGAGCTGTGTGTCATTACATACACCACTCTGCATCTATCCCAGACACTCAGCACTGGTTTTCTCCCACCACTTGTAATCACAGATAAGACAGAGCGCTGTATGAAAGACACTTTTATCTGCACTTTTCATCACAATACGTTCTAGCAGTGAGGTCTGTCTGACCTGGGAAGAAGAGCAGAGCCGTGTATCATCACATACATCTCTGCATCTATTCCAGGCATCGGAGAACAATTCTAGCTAACACTAATTAAGAGCTGTGTACGTGACATATTACAGCTCTCAATGGACGGCACTGTCAGCTCTGCTCCTCTCCACCCCTCCCCAGACTGTCCGTGCCATGAGATAAGAGCAGCCATGTGTCATATGTCACATACATCACGCTGGATCTGTGTCAGCATTCAGAGCATTGTTCTCCAGTGCCCAGCATAGATGTAGAGAGGTGTTTGTAATAACACACAGCTCTGCTCTTCTGGTGGGGAGATCTGTGTGACCTGGGGGGTAGAGCAGAGCTGTGTGCCATGACGTCTTACCATATCAGACTGAAAAGCGGATCCTGACCTTCTATAGGAGCCTTTTCTTTTACGCCTCCTGTTTATGATGGGTCAATGTCATGCAGAGAAAAAGTGAATGCCCCCATAGAAGAAACTTCTGATGCCCAATGGCATATTACAAGCTAATATCTCCGCAACAGTGTTATCCAGCTCTGTAAATGGCCGTACACTGGATCCTTGGTGTAATGTGTTGGGGAAGGGGCACAAAGTCTATGATTATATCATGTATATGTATGCCCATAGTGATCTGCCCCCCTGACCTCCATAGTGTGATGCTTCTCTCTCTTTTCAGCAGCGGACCTCTGCCAGGATTCGGTGTGATGGGGATAAAGTGCTGACCGCATCAATGAGTCACCGGCATTTTCATCAATATTTGATGTACAGAATGTTCTACCAGAGCGGTATAATAATTGTAATAAAACGGCCGCAGACGCCTTGTTTTACCATAAAGCTTCTGCTGATGTGTGTCCTAAAGTAAAATAATCTGGTGCCAAGTTGGGGGGAGGGAGTCATCATCTACCACATCACCAGCTTATAGTTTGCTTAGGGCAGTTTATAAAAATCACAGTTTTATCAGCAGGAGGTTATCTTGTCTTTTCAGTCTGGTGGGGATGCCTGGCTTTGCTGCCCAGACATTCTGTTTAGTCATTTCTTTTAGTGACATAACCTCTTTCTTGGGTGGCAGTTTAGTTTAAGATACACTCCTATCAGACGTTTGTCCAATAAGCCACAAGTCTGCTTCCCTTCTTGTTGGCTCTGACATACTGCAATGCTAGCTGCTATGTTTGATGTTTTGTTACCCCTGTAAAGGGAGTATGGTGGGGTACAGGAGCTGGTGCAAACAGAAGCAGACAGTGCTACTCAGAGGTTAATCCTCGCAGAGCGGTATTGCAATGGCAGCCTGGAGGAGATAGAGCAGCGTCTGAGGATGGGACTGATTGGCTGAGCAAGCTGGTGAATGAAGGTGTTAATATTATATACAAGACGGGGCCCGATTCTATCGTATTAGGCAATTCTAGATCGTGTGTGATTATATATTAGTCCAACTACTCCCACTACTAATTGCAGGACCACTGAGGAGGGTGGGGGGCGCACTGCTGCACAGGGTGGCCGTGACTTGGCAGGTGCTGCTGCTGCTCATCTTCCCCCTGTGCACTCTTTCCCCCTGTGCGCTGAGGAGTCGCGGCAGCAGCAGGGTGAGTACGCCTCAAGGGTATGATGGATATGTAGCGGACTCATGCGCAGGTGATAATGAACGCCTGCACTGTGGCCAGTGCCCTGGACGGCGTGTGACCCTCCCTTATCACAGATGTCCTATAGGTGGCGCTGTTTTCTTTGACTGCTGAACCAAATTTATGGGCTTGTTCACATTTCAGTTTAAGAGTACTCTACACTATGTCTTTATAGGTGGCCATCTCTCCCTCTCCCCCGTTTGCCATCGTCTCCCCCCTGTGCGCACACTTGCGCAGTTACTCATATCGCCACCATCTCTGTATAAACCAGCAGAATCACAGGAAAAAAACAGACCACACAAAAGCAACGTGCAGCTCCACTGTGTAAGGACATTTATTCCAAAATAAAAATTAGACATTTTTTGTTTTTGCAAAATTGTATCTAAACAATATTCGGTAACTGCACAATTGAAAGCAATGTTTAAACATAAGAGTATAAACCTTGTTAATGATGGTGCTCCTGTGAAATAATATTGGGATTAGCCCCCCCAGCCCAATAGGGACTTCCAATCTGCAGGTGTTAATAATGTGACCTTCATGTGATACGACGCCATTAACCTGGATGGACACGGCGGCGTCACCTATCGCAGGTATCTCACCAGTTCTTTATGAAATCTTCATTAGCCCTGAGAATTGTTTCACATTCTCTACTTGACCAATGGAAAACCCAGAAAATGGAGGTAGTGCTGCTCTTTTGTGAAACTGGTGGTGGATCAATCATGAACGAGGCTCAGATTGTGGACAGTAGAAGAGGATTTTATGATAAGCTGTAAAATATAGCATAGAGTCATGGCTCTCATTGTGCCCTCCCGGCCACTGGGAAGCTGTGCCATATCCCACAGAGTGGAGATGGCCGTGACTAAGCGTTGCCATCAGCGAAACATCCTGACAGCTGGGAGAGCACGTGCCATTCACAAGGTGAGGCCTAACCAAAGACCAATGCAATAATCCCTGTTTTCTTGGTGGACACCATTGTGTGTATAATCTATAGGGTAGACTTGAAAAGTTAATGTTAAATCTATTTCCAAAATCATTTTATATTTGTTTTCACACCAGGTTTTGTCCAGGACTATAACGGTGATGACCTCTCCTTAGGATAGGAAAATAAACCTGCCAGCACTTCCTAACATGCAATGTGAATAGGCGCATAACTGAACATTACATATAATAACAGACAGTTGCACTCTGAAAGGCTTAAACATGCAAACCATGAATGTAAGACTATAGACATGCATTACTGCTAAGGAAATATATGAAAAATTGACATACCTAATATACAAAAATGACCATTTCTATATCTGCCCAGTAGCCACGTCACAGCCAGCAACTTTACTAGGTTCCTACACTAAGCTAAAGCCTCTGTTAAGAGAATAAAATCACTTTGCAAACCCAGAGAGAGGCTTTACCTTAGTGTAGGAACCCAATAAAGAGATAGCATGCAAATACATCATGGCCTAAATATCTCAATTTTTCACATATTTCCTTAGCAGTAATGCATCTCTCCTTGGATAGGTCATCAATGTCTGACCGGTGAGCTGTTCCCACAGCTGGCCGAGACTGCACGGTTGCTTTATCAAATGTATAGTGGCCGTGCTTGGGTACGCCATATCTTTTCCCTATTCAGACAGATGTACAGTACCCGGCCGTGGCCACAACTGCGCGGCAACAGCACCAGCTCCGGGAACAGCTGATCAACATTGGTGCCGGGTGTCACACCCCCACCGATCAGACATTGGTCACCATTCCTAAATATAGGTCATCAATGTTAAAGTCCCATGTATATGAAGCTTGGCCGGGGCACATGGTGCTGGGGGAGACCATTAGCTGAGTATAGTGATCATTTTTAGCCGTATGTATGTAAGGTAACAGACTTTGTAATGCTGAAAGAGATACGTCCAGCCTGGTGAAGGGAATTTATTAGCAGGTTTTTTAAAGCAGCATGAATGGGCTGAGAACCTGATTCCACCAATGTGACTTCATGAACTGTTTGGCGCTGTTTCGATAAAATTAGTGTCTTACAAGCAAGAGATTATCACTAATGGACTAGTGGTCTTGTGCCATGTAGTCCTATTCTGTATAACCCCACCCCATCACTGACTGTACACTGCATAGGTAGAAAGCTGCCAGTCAGTGGTGTGGGCGGGTTATACAGAGCTCAGCATTTATAGAACTTCTAGATCTGCAGCAGGGAAAAGCGGGGTTTTATTAAAATTACAGGAAGCAGCTCAGTAAGTGACTCATCACTGGAATCAGGATCTCTGTCATTGTGTTTTGAGATTACATTGAAAAAGCCTGTTGACAGCTTCCCTTTAAGCCTATACTGCGGTTTAAGAAAGTCAGACATGTTCTTTAAAATGGGCATATGATGTTACAATTGGCCTCTTTCTTGTCCATTTGCTGTGTCTGATATCTCTGCTGACTGCTCAATGCTGTAACTTAAAGGGAACCAATCATGCTCCCAATGTTATTTAGATCATGCTCTGTGCATTACTAACCTGGTTTACAAAAATAAATCCATGTATTTATCATAAAAAAATCACATTAGATGCTTGATGTCTGGATCAGGTACCTGCACAGTCATCGGGGTGGTTCTTCTGTTGGTAAATGTAGTCACATCATCCTCTGCATTGTAATATATTAACATCACTTAAGGACCTGCAATAATTCACATGCTGTAGAAGGACCTGTGGTGATGTCACAACCGTAATGGGCGGAGCTAAGCCAGCCTGAAGCGAAAGACCATTTTGTGATCGCTCCGCCTATTCTGGTCACATACCCGTGACATCACCACAGATCCTTAACCCACTTCTGTACTGCAGTGATGTCAGCCAATTACAATTTAGGGGGCAAAAGTGCCTCCTCTATGACTGAAGCCAGGGTATGTGTGTGCAGCCATCTCTTCATAGAAAGACTTTTTTTTTTATTATTTTTTAAGATAAATGTATGGAATTTGTTAGTGATGCACATTGCATCATTTAAAACACATTGGGGGAGGTTTAATATCACAAAACAGGTTCCCTTTAAGTTGCACTGGTGACAGGGGTCATTATAGAGATGGCGGGCCAAGCAAAAGCAGTTTTTTCAGATATTTCTATTTAATAAATAAAAAAAAAATAATAATTGGCCCCAGCACCTGCAAAATGAAAACCCTAGGAGCTGGTGAGAGTAGTAATGGTTATCAGCCCTAATCTGACAATCTAGTGGTATCAGGTAGGTAGTCATCATCATCATCTCAGGTCACATACAGTACTGGGGCGCATAGGCAGTATATAGGTCCTGGCACTGACTCCGCCACCCTGTGGAGTCATTGGGGTCAGCTCGTTGCATAGCCACAGCTCTTCAGTTCTAGGGAACTAAAGGGAACATGTCACCAGGACAAGCTCCTATAAGATTAGGGCCTCTATGTGAGGACGTAAAAAAGTGAAAGGACAAGTGTCCAGCCCGAGTGCAGGAAGAGGAGTGCTACTATGCAGCCTGTGAGAGCCCTTCCAAGGTTGGAAATGGATGTACATCTGACAGCAGTTAGTCATTGTGACATACCCGATTTAACTGGGATCACCCACTGAGAAGTCCATATCAATCACATGCAGGAGTGACTTAGTAGCCATACATCAGCAAGGAGGCAGAGGGTTTGGGTACTGCGTGGCCTGAAGGGTGTCACCATGACCACTGCGGCTTGTAGGAACCCGACCATAATTAATCTACATAAGCCCCTTCACTATATGTGAAAATGATGCAAGTCTGTGCTGGAATCAGGATCTCTGTCCCCCCCTCTCCTGGTGACAGTCACCTAAAGTGAAATGTTAATGTATATTATAGTTTCTCCTCTACATGAGGACTCTGCTAGATGGCATGCCCATGATATTTGTTGATAATCCGGATGTAATACCTGAACCCCCGGCCTGTCTATAAAAGAAGACAATTGCTCTCTATACATCATTGTAGAGGTGCAAAGGCCTTTGGCTATTTAATCTGGAAAACTGATAAATAGTTGTGAAGTTAATGTACCTTTGCTTTTTAATGCAATTTCCGATTTGTGTTTATAAAACAGAAAACCCCTTTAATGGAAAACCTGCCACTTGCCATAAATATGTACTGGATTTGCTTGGGACTATAAGACGTGCTTTTTAGCAAGAAAAAAAAAAACTTGCTAAAAAGTGTGCGCGTCGGATAGTTGAGAGGAGCTTCCTGTGATCAAGTAGACACCGCCTCCTTCCCAATCAACGAAAGAACAGTCTCTCAACCCAATCTCTCCTATCCTGCCCTACACTATTGGGTCTCCTCCTGCCCGTAGGAAAACTATCAGGACCTTCACCGATGCTGGAAGTCCCAAGTCAATGAAGGACCTTTAAAGTGATAGGATTAGTCACATGACTGGAAGGAATATATATTGTATAATTATAAAGTGCATACATGTAGCAGAGCTGAGTGTGCGTCTAGCAGTATTATGTATATGGGTGCAGTATGTATAATCCACACACTGTAGAAACATTTAACAGATCTCATACCTGCTATTCTATGACATTACCTTATAATTAGTGATATTGACCCCCTACACTTCTTGACACCCCTCGGAAGGTTTTATTTTGTAGGAAATATGTTTTTCCTTATAGTCTGCATTATTTTTTTTAAGCTCGTGTAAATACTGCTGCTCTCCTGAATCTGGAGGGTTTTTTTTTTTTTTGTTCCTCCCCTTCTTTGTTTTATAGTGATGATGAGTGAGTGCTGCCATGCTTGATTTAACCCCTTCATGACCGGTGATTTGTGTTTTTCATTTTCGTTTTTTGCTCCCCTTCTTCTAAGAGTCATAACTTTTTTTTTTCTGTCAATACAGATATATAATGGCTTGTTTGTTTGCTTGAGTCGTACCTTAAGATGCAATCATTTATTTTACCATATAGTGTACAGGAGAATGGGAAAAAAAATTCCAAGTGCAGTGAAATTGCAAAAAAAAAATTGCAATTACCGTATATACTCGTGTATAAGCCGACTTTTTCAGCCCAAAAATTGGGCTGAAAAGTCCCCCCCTCGGCTTATACACGAGTCATATACGTGGGGCTGTGTCCGGGAGCAGGAGGAGGCAGGAGGAGGCTGGAGGAGGTGGGGGGAAGGCTGCAATATGAGCGGCTCGTGACGTGGAGCCGCTCATAACTTATTCATGATATGCACTGCATCCCCCGCCCATCCGCGGGGGGAGCAGTGCATATCGCCTTACAGCCCCCCAGCACGGGGTATACAGCCCCCCCATCCCTCACAGTATGGCGCCCCCTTTCCATACAGCCCCCCCCCGTGGTATCCAGGGCCCCCCGTATATACAGCCCCCCCGTGGTAACCAGGGCCCCCCGTATATACAGCCCCCCCCGTGGTAACCAGGGCCCCCCCGTATATACAGCCCCCCCGTGGTAACCAGGGCCCCCCTTGCTGCACCTGTAAAGGAAGAAGTCAGTATACTTATCGCTGCTGCTGCCGCCGCTCCGCTTCTCGGTCACCGCGCTGCTCCGGGTCTTCACGCTTCCTGTTCCTTCTCCGGCGCTCAGGAAATGACGTCATTGTTCGAGCGCCGGAGAAGGAACAGGAAGCGTGAAGACCCGGAGCAGCGCGGTGACCGACAAGCGGAGCGGCGGCGGCGGCAGCAGCGATAAGTATACTGACTTCTTCCTTTACAGGTGCAGCAAGGGGGGCCCTGGTTACCACGGGGGGGCTGTATACAGCTGGGGCCCTGGATACCACGGGGGGGCTGTATACAGCTGGGGCCCCTGTATACTACCTATGGGGGGGTCTGTATACCTCTGGAGCTGCTGCTGTATATACCCCCTAGGGCTGCTGCTGTATATACCCCCTGGGGCTGCTGCTGTATATACCCCCTGGGGCTGCTGTATACTACTACTGGGGCTTCTGTATACTACTACTGGGGCTGCCGTATACTACCACTGGGGCTTCTGTATACTACTACTGGGGCTGCTGTGTATATACCCCCTGGGGCTGCTGTATACTACCACTGGGGCTTCTGTATACTACTACTGGGGCTGCTGTATACTACCACTGGGGCTTCTGTATACTACCACTGGGGCTGCTGTATACTACCACTGGGGCTGCTGTATACTACCACTGGGGCTGCTGTATACTACTACTGGGGCTGCTGTATACTACCACTGGGGCTGCTGTATACTACCACTGGGGCTGCTGTATACTACCACTGGGGCTTCTGTATACTACCACTGGGGCTGCTGTATACTACTACTGGGGCTGCTGTATACTACTACTGGGGCTGCTGTATACTACTACTGGGGCTGCTGTATACTACCACTGGGGCTTCTGTATACTACTACTGGGGCTGCTGCTGTATATACCACTGAGGCTGCTGTATACTACTATTGGGGCTGCTGTATACTACCTCTGGGGCTTCTGTATACTACCACTGGGGCTGCTGTATATACCTCTGGGGCTGCTGTATATATCTCTGGGGCTGCTGTATACTACCACTGGGGCTGCTGTATATATCTCTGGGGCTGCTGCTGTATATACCACTGGGGAGGCTGCTGTAACACTGCTGGGGCCTGTATGTACCACTGGGGAGGCTGCTTTATACCACACTTCTGGGGGCTGTATACTACCACTGGGGAGTCCTGTACACCACTGCGGGGGCCTGTATACCACACTGCTGGGGGCTGTATACCTGTGCTGGGGTCCACCCTCGGCTTATACACGAGTCAATAGGTTTTCCCAGATTTTGGGGGCAAAAGTAGGGGGGTCGGCTTATACACGGGTCGGCTTATACACGAGTATATACGGTACACGTTTGTTTCTTGGGGTTTTTAGCTGCCATGTTCACTATATGGAAACACTGACATGACGGGGTGATGCTTCGGGCCGGCATGAGTTCTTAGATACCAGACATGTATTATTTTACTGGTACCTAAGTGGTGAAAAAAAAAAGTCAGAAGTTTGAAGAAAAAAAAAAAATCACACTTTTTGCGCCATGTTCTGTGCCCCATAGCGTCCTCAATTTTCGGGATCTGGGGCTGTGTGATGTCTTATTTTTTGCGGCCCGACTTGACGTTTCTAATGATACCATTTTTGGGTGGATGCGCTGTTTTGATCGCAAGTTATTGCATTTTATAGCAGTGTTGTATTGACCAAAAACATAATTTTGGCGTTTTAGACCTTTTTTTTCCTGTTACGCTTTCACAACTCTCATTAATTGATTTTATATCTTGATAGATCGGGTATTTTTTTTAATACTTTTGTAAAAATTTTAATTAATTCTTCATTTTACACACCCCCCATAGGGGTTGCACACCACTTCAGGACTGGTCACAAATGCATACTGTGAGTGGTTGGCAGCACTTGCCAACCACTCACAGGAAGCGGTCCCTGATAGCTTCCAAGGTCTCGGCATGACCCCGGGCTATCACATGAGCACTGGAGATCTAGCGATTTTATCGTGGGATCTCCAGTGCACGCAGGGAACAGCGCAATTCCCGCTGCAGCGGCTTTGGATCCTGCTGTCAATGAATGACAGCAGGATCCAAGGGGTTAACCGCACCGATCGCATCCCGGGTCCGATCAGTGCTGGATGCCCAACATCTCAGCTGATGATCAGCTGAGATGTCGGGTGTTTGATGTGATCTTTGCGCCGGAGCTCACATCAAACCCTGGTAACAAGTCCATGACGTTGTACAGCGTCATGGGTCGGGAAGGGGTTAAATCTATTCTTGTTAGTAAAGAGGGCGTGCTCATAAAATCATCCCTGTAGATGTCATGATGGGAGTCATGCCCAGTTAGCTAAAAAAAATAAACCTGATTTACATCCAGGGAAGAGGCGGCTATAGTTCCGGAGTAGTGATGAGCGGGCAGTACCATGCTCGGGTGCTCAGGTCTCATAAGGAGCAGTTGGATGCAGAGTTCAATGGGCAACTCAAGTGGGACCTCAAGCATTTTCCCAAAAGATTTCCCGGAAAAATGCTTGAGTTCACCATTAGCATATAAGGACGAAGTGTGGTACGATCCGCGCTGCTACCAAAAGAAGACCAGGACAATGGATCGTCTGGTTGAAGAACTACAGGGAAGATTTCATCACCATGCCCTCTTGACTAACAGGACTAGATTTAAATCAAAGAAAGAGTAAGCTATGTAAGAAAACAGTATCAGATTCAGGAGAACAGTGATATTTACACCAGAGCCAGACTGTAAAAAACGAGATCTTTACGGCAAGTGACAGGTCCTCATACGCAGTGTGCGCCCTCTAGTGGTGGCAGAGGTCCTCATGAGCAGTGTGCGCCCTCTAGTGGTGGCAGGTAGATAATATTTTCTTGTTTTTTTTAACATATATGCTGATGATTTGGAGCACTGTAATACAATCAAGGCTATATGTAGCTATATCAAGAATGAATCGGCAATCTAACAGCATGGTGATAAAGGTGGAGAGTCGCTCAGAGTGTTTATTTTCCCTTAATATTGGAAAAGCTAATAGGCAATCTATCACAAGACATCAAACTGCTGGAAACCCGCAGACTACAGGGTGCAATAAGGGTATCACCACCGGCGTATGGGGGACCACTGCTCTCAGGGTCTCTGGAATCACTGTATGTCCTATGAAGCACCAATCCACGCCAACACAAATCCTATACTTCTGCCTCATCCGTCCCACGCCATCAAAACTACATAGTACTGAATAGAGTAAAAGAACCGTCATTGTCAGAGGAGGAGGAGGTCCCCTGCCTTCACTGGGTAAGTCAGAGTACACGGTCATAGAAAAGCTGTATATATATTTTTTTTTAATCCTTTAAAAGAACGAGTTAACGCACGTCTGCTTAATGCTCCGATAAAGATTTTGGGAGGAAATGTGCTCCTTTATCCAACCCAACAGAACAGTTTCACAACTCAGAAAACCCAACAATGTAAACACCACTACACAGTACGCAACTGCCCTGATCGCCGCCGGATCTAGGGGTAAAACACGACCCCCGGCGCTTGTAAAGAGCTGATTTTTTTTTCCTTTTTAACAAAGAAAAAAAGAACAAAAAAAACCCTCATGCGCCAGATTGGCATACAGTGCGCTGCACGCCACTATGGCACTAATGGGGGTTAATATTTATAATAATAAAAAAAACGGGTACAGGACATGGAAATAGGCAGAGTTCACACCAACCAGCTGCCGCCTGTCCAACAACACATTGCTCCCCCCACGACACATCAATAGGGATTAAATTAAATAAATGGGCCATCCCCTCCCATCGATACCCCCTCACCCCTCCCAAGCATTAAGTTAATTTAATTAGACCTGAAATATAAAGGTGAAACACTTTCTGGCACCGTCAGAAAATTCCTACTAAAATAAAAAATAAAAAAAAAGCTAATATAACCCAATGGTAAGAAAGTGCCTGAAACATGTTACCAGCATTTAGAGCCCTTTCGAATTCAAGGCAGAAAAAGGTGTAAAGTAGTTAAAAAAAAAAAAACAGAACAAAAAAAACATGGATTCTCCATTAGATTTCCAGGAAAAGTCCAGAGTTAATGAAGGTGACGGATGTGAGGCCTGTGCTAAGTCTGCTCGCCGGCCGCCAAGAAGTCTGTGCCTGATGGTCTAATACATTTGGTTTCCTCGTCCTTTCTCCTTCTCTCCATTTCCCATTCCACAAAGGTATCGAAGAGACTCGGCCACGCCTCGTCCTCGCTGTAGTTGCTGAGGTCGGGGCCGATCACCTGAGTAAAGTTTAGGAACATGTTCCACGTGTCCCGGGAGATTCCTTTGATTCCTGAGGGGTTCTCAATTAGGAAGTCTAACCACTGGTCCAAAATGAGGGGTTTGTTTTGGGTGAACACTAACTTCCATAGGGCGATGGCTATTTCCCGGTGTAGTGACCGCTGGCCTTCCTCGGAGTCCAGGCCAAACTGAAAGGTGAAGCGATAAAGATCCTTAAACTTATCTTCTTGCTTGGCTTCATTCAGGAGGCTGGGAAACCGGTCGCAGATCCCCTCCAGGCTGTCCGCGCTGATCGCCTTGCATCCCTCGAAAAACTCTTTCCTGCACAAATAAAAAATGAAAATGTTACTGACAGCTTAAATATTGTGACATAAAAATGTGAACATCTGGGTCATTACACCTATGGAGATACCAAACTCAAGATGTGTGTGTGTGAGTTTTCTAAAAATCCCCATCTCTACATGTCTGACAGCCATTCCATTCCAGTATCTGTTGAATTCCAACCAAAGTCCACCTCATTCTACTTAATGTGCTTCTGATTAGTTGATCACCTGAACCAAAACTTATTTATGAGGGTAAGTGTAATAAACACTGCTGTGGTCTTCACAATCCTCCTGCAATAGAACAAGCTGAATGGCAAAACAAGTGCTAGGAAGAGCCCAAAAGTAACTTGAATGAAAAATATACTTAACCATGACAAAGGAACTGAAACAAAAAATCTCGAAAGAGGAAAAGAAGGGCTCAATTCTGGCTTTACTAGCAGAGGGATACAAATAGCGTCATTTTGCCTCCATCCTTAAAATTTCCATTACAACAAGGTGAAGCAGCAGACATTGAGACAACAAATCTACAGACTGGCAGAGGGCGAAAGGGACCTCCACTGACCGGGATGACTATCATCTTATCAATGTCACTCAGAAACCACAGGATTACATCAAGTGACCTACAAAAGGAATGGCAAATGGCAGCTGGGATGAAGTGCACGGCAAGAACAGTTTGTAACAGGCTCCTACAGACAGGGCTCAAGTCATGTAAAGCTAGAAAAAAGCCCTTCATCAATAAGAAGCAAAAGGAGAGCCAGGCTGAAGTTTGCCTAAGACCATAAGGATTGGACCATGAGGACTGGAGTAAGGTAATCTTCTCTGATTAGTCTAATTTTCAGCATTGCCCAACACCTGGTTGATTAATGGTTAGAGACCTGGAGAGGCATACAAGCCACAGGGTCTTGCATCCACTGTGAAATTTGGTGGAGGATCGATGATGATCTGGAGATGCCTCAGCAAGGCTGGAATTGGGGAGGTTAATCTTTGCGAAGGACGTATGAATCAAGCCGCATACAAGGTTATCCTTGAAAAACACTTCTGCTCAGGCAATATTCCCCAACTATGAGGACTGTTTTTTGCAGCAGGACAATGTCCCATGCCACACAGCTAGATCAATCAATGTGTGGATGAAGGAGCACCACTTCAAGACCCTGTCATGGCCAGCTAAATCTCCAGACCTGAACTCAATTGAAAACTTCTAGAATGTAATCAAGAGGAAGATGGATAGTCACAAGCCATCAAACAATGAAGAACTGCTTACATTTTTATGCCAGGAGTGGCATAAAATCACCCCAAAGCACAATATACACACAAGTACCGATACATACACCAACACTTGAGTGGTTAAAAAAGATTCAGGACTTTTCTCTTGCCCTGTTCTAAGGCACAACTTTAATAAAAACATCAGCAAATAACAAACCATTACCAGAAATAATAAAGTGATCCTGTTACCAGATTTGGGTGTTTTAAACTAAAAGAAGGAGGCTATTATGCCCTGACTCCCCCTGTACACCAAATTAAATTCAGTGAGAGAAATAAGTGTTTGACCCCTTGCTGATTTTGTAAGTTTGCCAAATGACAAAGATATGAACAGTCTATAATATTAAGGGTGGGTTAATGTTAACAGTGAGAGATAGAATATCAAAAATAAAATCCAGAAAATCACATTGTGTAAATTATATTATTTCCCTCTGCAAAATGCAGATACATTAAGTATTAGATCCCCTACCAACCATTAGGTGTTATGGCTCCTAGAGACCAGTTAGGCTGCCTTCAGACTTGCAGATGCCTCCGCATCGTTTTGCAGAGGCATCTGCAAGTATCTGCATGCAGACCGCGGCCCCTATGTTTATAATGGAGCGCACGGCGGTCTGCAAATGTTTGCAGACCGCCGTGCGCTCTCATTGCCCGCCATTAGTGATCTGTGCGCAGGCGCATGCCTGCGCACAAATCACACACTCTCGCCCGCACCAGGGACGCAACATCTCGCGTCCCTGGTGCGGACGAGAGTGTGTGATCTGTACGCAGGCATCCGCCTGCGCACAGATCACTAATGGCGTGCAATGAGAGCGCACGGCGGTCTGCAAACATCTGTAGACCGCCGTGCGCTCCATTATAAGCATAGGGGCCGCGGTCTGCATGCAGATACTTGCAGATGCCTCTGCAAAACGCTGCGGAGGCATCTGCAAGTCTGAAGGCAGCCTTAGAGACTCATAATAAACTCGTTATCTGCATTAAAGACAGCTTAAATTGTCACCTGTCACTCCTGTCCACACACTCAAAGAATCAGTCAGACTATAGCCTCTACAACATGGGCAAGACCGAAGAACTTTCTAAGGATGTCAGGGAAAAGATCCTAGACCTGCACAAGGCTGGAACGGGCTACAAAACCATAAGTAAGACGCTGGGTGAGAAGGTGACAAGTGTTGGTGCAATAGTAAAAAAATGGAAGAAATATAAAATGAGGTCAATTGATGAGGGGCTCCATGCAAAATCTCACCTCGTGGGGGATCCAGGATCATGAGGAAGGTGACAGATCAGCCTAAAACTACCTGGGGAGCTTGTTAATGATCTCAAGGCAGCTGGGACCACTGTCACCAAGAAAACCATTGGTAACACATATCGCCGTAATGGATTAAAATCATGCAGTGCAGGCCCTTCTGAAGTTTGCCAATGAACACCTTGGTGATTGTGAGAGTGATTGGGAGAAGGTGCTGTGGTCAGATGAGACAAAAATTGAGCTCTTTAGCATTAACTCAGCTGGCTGTGTTTGGAGGAAGAGAAATGCTGCTTGTGACCCAAAGAACACCGTCCCCACTGTCAAGCATGGTGGAGGAAACATTATGTTTGGGGGTGTTTCTCTTCTAAGGGCACAGGACTACTTCACCACATAAATGGGACAATGGATGGAGCCATGTACTGTAAAATCCTGAGTGATAACCCCCTTCCCTCCGCCAGGACATTAACAATGGGTCATGGCTGGGTCTTCCAGCAAAACAATGACGCAAAACATACAGCCAAGACAACAAGCGAATGGCTCAACAAGATGCACATTAAGGTCATGGAGTGGCCTAGCCAGACCTTAATACCATAGAAAGCTTATGGAGGGAGCTGAAGCTCCAAGTTGCCATGAGACAGCCTCAAAATCTCGGAAAGCAAGTAGAGGCAGGACAAACCTCAGTCGCCCCTTTTCCCTCTGTGAAGCAGAGTGAATAAATGAATGAACGAATGAATTAACCGCTCATTGCAGAGGGTCGGGGCGACTGTGAGGTTCACATTAGTGAGCTTCAGATCACATTAGTGTGGGCACAGGGGAAGGAGGTAAGTGCACACATCGCAGCACTGAGAGCGGTCAACACCTCAGAGTTGAGCATTCGCCAGAGTGTGTCAGAGAAGGAAATTACCGCTGAGTGCAATGTGGTACTATCACAGTTTACCTAGGCGAATGGAGTCTGGGTAGCCGGGCTGCTAGAGAATGGGGAGAGTTTGTAGGAGTTTGGAGGGGCGGGCATGCTGGATACTAGGGGAGGGATGGGTAAACGGTTATGTTGCAGTCTGTGGCGTGCTTGTAAGAGATCAGGTGTAAACTACCAGCTGTGACGTTTACACCCAAGTTCCAAAAACAAGCACACCTTTGGTTGGTGGCCTTCATACACGCAGAAGGGTAATATCTAAGTAACCCTGCAAAATGCTGACAGGGGGTTAATTGCAAACTGTCAGCATTTTGCAGCCTAGATATACACAGATTTTATAAAAAGCCCTGACAACCCTTTAACAAGTTAACTGGGTAAGGATCAGTAATCTGAAGAGCACAGTATATAATATAAATACTGGGAAACCCTGTTATTTCAAAACCTAGTGGTGGTCTAGGAATACAGTCCTCCACCAATATGCCATAACCTGTTTCCCCAAAAAAAAG
This sequence comes from Allobates femoralis, assembly GCA_033576535.1. NCBI lineage: Eukaryota > Metazoa > Chordata > Amphibia > Anura > Aromobatidae > Allobates > Allobates femoralis. The sequence continues at coordinate 209,235,028 of JARQOC010000011.1, read as the reverse complement.
ACACCGTCTTATATTAATTTTTGCTCTAAAAGATGCACAATGTCTTATTTTCAGGGGGTGTCACATTTATTGATGAACAAAAAAAATGAACATTTATTATATACTGCACAGTAGTTGTCATCACAAACCAGCATAACCAAACTGTGTCATCCATCCATCTTCAGCCTCTATCATCCCCCAATATTCCTATCAACCATCTTAAGCCCCATTATCAATCAGCATCCCCCATCATCTCCCAATATCACTCTGTACAGCCCTAATCATCCCCCAATACCCCTCTGTAGCCCCCATCATCCCCCAATATCCCTCTGTAGCCCCCATCACGCACACACACACACACACAGTGCCACTATTGCCGGAGAATGCGGGAGCTTACCGCTGTCACCATTGCCGCCACTTGATTCGTCCCTTGTCACCTGGTGTGTACCTCTCCGAGCGCCGCTCAAAGTAGATGTACAATGGTAAGCCACCAGCCAATCAGGCGGCGTCTGCTGGCGTCTCATTGGACGCAGAAATACTGTACATCTACGCTGAGCGGTGCAGGTGACCTCCATACAGGAGATGTACAGTAATGCCACGACCAATCAGACGCCAGCAGCCGCCTGATTGGCTGACGGCTTATTACCATACATCTCCATTGAGCCAGTACACACAGGAGAACATGGAGGAACAAATTAAGCGGCGGCAGAGACAGGCTCCGGCAATAGCGGTACTGTGAGGGATCAATTTTTTTTTCCACTTCTTATTTTTGGGGGGTGCCTTGTATTAAGCAGCCTGGCCAAAACCCCACTACTAGATGCAATACCTAATGTCCCCTATGGTGGCATATGTTGTAGACAAGAGCATATGAATACAACATTACTACTTTGAACCAAAAAGAAAAATACTGACCTGGTAAATTTGCACATGGTGGCTGCCTGGAATTTCCATGCTAAAACCAGCACTCTGAATTCTGTAGGGTCTACACACAAGTCATTGCAAAACCGTTCCATGCCTTCCTCCAAAATTATGTCTTCTCGCTCATCTTTGTATCTCCTAAATAAGTCTTCGATTCTCTGCAAGGATGACACCTCTGCTCCCATGCCCAGCTCTTTCTTCTTGCCATCACCAGCGGGCGACTGAAGATGGCTGGCTTCTACGGCGGCATCCTGCGCTTTCTTTGTTCCGTTGACCAAGATGTCCCCTGCAGCCTTCCCTCCCGTTGACATGTGTTCTTTGTGTCCTGAGCTTCTTTTGTGGGGCTTGTTAGACTCCCGGTCACCATTTTTGCTGCCTAGTGTGGATGAAGGATTCTTACACTTTGTGACACACTGGCCCATGTTTAGTGTGTCCAGTTTTGGAGCAGTCCGCCTTGTACCAGACACCGTCTCAGCGGATGTTGGATACACGTCAACATGCCACCATCCCGAGGAGCTGTCTGACCTAGAAGTGGGAAGAAAACAAAACATCAGAATTTGTTAACTTTCATTTTCTTTTTCAAAGAAATTGTCCACGATTACAAACTTTACTCAACAGTGCCACCTCTATCCACAGGTTTTGTATAGTATTGCAGCTCAGCTTCAGACATGTCAATAGAGCGGACCTCTCTGGACTCCACCAGGAATTCAGAAATACACTATAGGGCTGAATTCAGACATGGTGGTTAATTGTCCACAAATAAACTGCAATCCCCCGAACGGCGCGGGTCTCATATCGGCCGTGTATTTTGTCTATGAAGATGAAGGAGAGCTTTCCTGGTATTGATAAATGGGGGACGATCCACCACCTCAGGGCTAACTATTTGCAGAATAATTACAGAATTGAATGAGGCAGCCGAACCAGAATGCCTGCATCACAAAACCATGGAGAACCCATTGTATTATTCTAAAGCCGGGTTACACATAAAAGGTGCTGTCACACATAACGATTGCTCCAACGATCCAACAGCGATAACGACCTGCCGGGATCGCTGGAGCGTCGTTACCTGATCGCTGGGGAGCTGTCAAACAGGCAGATCTCCCAGCGATCAGGCCATGGAGCACCTCCGACATCGCTCCCTGCTTAGCGCTGCCTATAGGCAGTGCTAAGCAGGGAGAATGCTGGTAACTATGATAAACAGCGCGGTATCCAGGCAGCACGCGCTGCTGGATACCCTGTTTATCATAGTAACCAGCCCTGTGAGGTCACAGATCGCTGGTTTCTTGCAGTCACACGCAGCGATGCGTGCGACCAGCGGGAAACCACGATCTAAAAATGACCCACAGCACTTTGCAGCGATCAGCGACCTCACAGCAGGGTCCTGATCGCTGCAAAGTGTCACACATAACGATATCGCTGGAGAGATCGTTGTAACGTCACAGTTACAACGATCTCTCTAACGTATCGTTGTGTGTGACTGGGCTAAAGATGTCCAGCGATCCCACCAACGATGGGGTCGCTGGGACATCGTTATCTGATCGTGCTGAGCTATCACAGCAGGCAGACTCACCAGGGTATCCAGGGTAAACATCGGGTAACTAAGCAGAGCGCTGCGCTTAGTTACTCGCTGTTTACCCTGGTTACCAGCTCCCAGCATGTGCTGTGCGGCGGCGGGAGGTCGTTGATTGTTGGTCTCCCGCTGTCACACACACCGATGCTGGCCATCCAGTGGCAGACCAACGATAGAAAGATGGCCCTGGCTATTATACCAACGATCAGCGATCTGATTGATGATCATTGCAGTATGTCACAAGTAGCGGCATCGCTACGAGGTTGCTGCAACGTCACAAGTTGCAGCGACATCGTTAACAATGTTGGTACGTGTAAACCCAGCTTTAGGTTCTGGTCCTTCAGTGAAAAAAGCAATTACTAGTCTGCAATGGCAAAAGCACATCTGTATCTAGCTGAGGATTTCTTTCTATACTGGAAAGGTGACGTGTGGCAAATTGTCAAATGTTAGGGCCTTTAAAAGGAATCTGTCAGCAGGATCAACTCTCCAAAGCCATCCATGTGGACATGTAATTTTATCCAGCTCATTTACATAATAAGAAAAATGGATTTCTCTGAAATAACACATCGGATTGCAGATATTAGGGTATCATTGTATTCAGCTTCCTATGACCTACATGCCCATATGGACTGCTTAGGGGGGATAATCCTACTTGTGAGGAGCTGGCCATGGACTAAAGACCATTGGATGAATGGACCTAGAGCAGAGTCCTTAGCTATAAGGGCTGTAAACTTTTTACCGCACTGGTTACGTCGATCTTGTTGTGTTTTATTACATATTTTCTTTCTTTTCAGTGTAAGGTGCATTATATAAAGTTAATGAATTGGGTAGGATGCTGTGTGCGACACAGTTCACACGTACACATACCATGCTCATCCAGACCCTGGAGCCATTAGGCGGAGACATGCAGGCTGGATATTATGTATACAGGCCAGGAGCATGATTGGTAATTAGCAATCATTCCATTACCCTCATTAGTATCTCAGGGGCCTTAATTCAGCTATTGTTCTCCAGCCACTAGTCCCATTATGCTTAAGGAAATTGTAGATCCAGTGGAGCCGTCACCATAGGGGGTCCCACGGTCAGTCCTGGGTGAGGGGTCTCCAGCCTCAGAAAAATACCTTCACCAATGCAGTTTGCTTTGGCGTATTGTGGTGCATTGGACCCTGAGGAGGGTATAAGGAGTTGTTGCCGGCAGGTGCTGGATAGATGCGCTACTGTCGTCTGGAGGCGCATAAGCTGTGACTGCAGACTATATCGGAGGGAGATACAAAAACTGACGGCCAACGGGTACCATCTGGTATGAAGGCAGTGGAACTACTGGTCCAGGTTTGGGATCTTGAGGACTGGGGGCATCTCCCTGGGGTTGCTGCAAGACCATGGATGGAAGAATCTAATATATAATTCCCCTAACGCACTTCCGTAAGTTTCGGCACTGTTTCCGTCGTTGTGGCCGTGGGCGTGCGGCGCCCACGCGACCTATGAAGCATTGCCCGCGCAGCGCTGTGCTGACCAATCTCACTGCACTCACTTCTAACCACTGAGCCCCCGCACTCATTGCTAACCACTGAACCACCGCACTCACTGCTAACCACTGAGCCACCGCACTCACTGCTAACCACTGAGCCACCGCACTCACTGCTAACCACCGAGCCACCGCACTCACTGCTAACCACTGAGCCACCGCACTCACTGCTAACCACTGAGCCACCTGTATACACACAATTCATTTCACCGCACTCCCCTAACTATTAGTAAACAAACTATATATGGATTCGAGACTACCCGATTCTTTAGAATCGGGCCGCCATCTAGTAACACATAATTGCATAGTTAAACTGTGTGATTAATACAACCCACAACATCAGATCTTCGCTCTACTGACAGATTTCCTTTACGTTAAGGAGGTATTCCAGCCCTACTCGCTTTTGCAATGGGTGGTGAGTGCGCCCTTTTGCCGGCACATATCACAAGTTTGTCCTATGAATAGTACATGTGCACAATATGATCCCCATCTAATGTGGAAGAAAGTAGGGCCAAACTATTAGCCATTATCCTAGAAATACACCAGAATTCAGGCGCTTTATGTGTAGGAATCTGATTTATTGGGCTGTATCTGCAGTGGATTTTTGATGAGACATCTGGAGGTTGTATTAGTAGTCACATTGTAGATGAAATTTCCAGGTATATCTTCCATATTGCTGTGCACAAAATCAATGGTGTAAATGAGCCGGCGCTGTGGACGTGAAACCTGCTTCATGCCAACTCTCTGCTGTGGATTCCACTACCTCCATTGCCATCAGCCCAGCTCTGCTCAGTAACACCGGCCTAATAATCTAAGTCAGTCCTGGAAGCACTGAAACGTGAGGACGTCAGAGGCCCTGAATATAGGAGCGAACAGTGTCCTATACACGAGCTGACCGCAGCGCTGACGCTCTCTGCATCTGATATATACCACATTCCCTAATAAAGGAAATTCCTAGAATTCTTAATGCAGAACAGGTTACACAGGAGCCGATTCATGCTCACAGTTTGGGAGCCATCGTGTCTCACAGATTTCAGAACAGGGATTACTGACGCCGCACACAAAAATTGGGATTTCTGCGCCAAATTTACTTGCAGATTTAAAAGTTCCAAAATTTGTATTTTCTCTCCACCATAATGTAATAAACCAGACATAACTGAGTGCACTAACTCTAAGGCCATGTTCACACCGGGAGATTTTTTGGTGCTGTGATTTATTTTTTATTTTTTTGCAGCAAATACGAATCAGTCAAAACGTCGGCCAGCAAAGCGAATGGGATTTTCATTCTGCTGTTCAGACGCTGCGTTTTTCCACTGCTCTGTTAGCGGTGTAGAAAGCAGATCCAGAAAATGCTGAGGGTCAATTTGTGTTCTATTTTTCTGGTCCGCTTTGCATCACTAACATCCACTTACTCCCCTCCCCACCGATCCTTGCAAATCCATGGTGATCCCTGGTGATGTTCTTCTCCCGCGCAGTGCTGCAGGACCTGTGAGAGAGTTGTCCGATGCTTGAGGACCTGCCCATGTGACCAAAACACATGGTGAACTGCAAGGTCCTGGAAGCATCGATCAACTCACACACAGGTCCTATAGCGGGAGAGGGACATTACCGAGGATCACCGTGTGATTGCGGGGAGGGTAAGAAAGTGTGTGTGTGTGTGTGTGTGTGTGTGTGTGTCTGTGTGTCTGTCTGTGACCCCTGAAAACAAAGAAAAAATAACCTGACAAACGGATGATGTGTTTGTGATGCTTTTTTGCAAAAGGAGGATCCGTTTTTGGTGCAGAAACTTCACTAAAAACGGATCAATACAAAATGGATCAAAAGTGCTGTGTCTGATTGTATGTGTGCTATGTGCACACCTAGCGGTTTTTGATGCGTTTTTACTCTTCAAGGGGAAACGCATCCTAGCAAAGTCAATGAGAACTCTGACGTGCTGTGCACACCTTCAGGTTTTCTTTCCTTGCAGATTTTGGTGCAGAAAAAAGAAGCAACATGTTCATCCTTTGTGTGTTTTTCTCATAAAGTGTATGATAGAAACACATGGGAAAAACACACACACCAAAAATGCAGCATTTTTTCGGTGTTTTTCCTGCCAGGAGACGCGTTTTTGGTGCAGACATTTTCTTACTGGTTGGGCACAGCCTAAATCTGCTCTGTTCCTATGTCCTTGTCCATGAATTGTGCATTGATTTCAAAGAACGAGAGCAGATCCCAAACAGAAAAGTAGGTAAACCCTTCACAATCTCAGTACAAGTTCTAGTGAAGGCTGGAAACATTTACAAAGTTTCTCAGATAAAATGTGAAATTAGTATTAGGGCTTGGTCACAGACTTGGACCAGTGGTACTCTATGGTTTTTCAGATAGCCCTCCACCCATTGTTGTACTAAGGTGCAGTGCCGAATAGTGCTTTGCTTCTCATGCCGATTCCACATTAAAAAAATTGCTGTGTGCTGGTATTGGCAGCATATATTAGACCATATGCACCCACCATTCAAATCTATGCATGCATGAAAATCATCAGACTGCACTTGGATGTCATCAGAGTGCAGTCCTATATATGCTTAGACAGACAAGGGAGAAGATGGAGAAATTAAGTTCTGCCTCTTCTCATCTGTGCTCAAATTCTTGCATGCGAGAGATTCGGACCACAGTAAATGACAGTCGGCTCATTCAGACATCCATTGGTTTTTGTGTTTTTTACTGATAGGACTCCTATAATAGTATAGCACTGTTGAAGCCCTTACATTTTTTCAAACTGAGCAAAATCAGGAGAGACATGTCTGATATTGATCTGAGTGTTGGATCAAAATTAGCAATGCATGTCTGAGGCCATGAAAAATAGAACAACGCTTGGATGAAACTCGGAGTAAACTCTGGTAAAACTCTAACGAGACTCTGCCACTTGTTCTTGTATGTAAAAAAAAAAAATTGACACTTGAATGAGCCCTAAAGGGAATAACAGTGCTAATCAACTGCAGCCCCTTCATGCCCAGGATGCCGGTGGGATCCAATCCTCAATGATCATAAAGTAATATGCCAGGATGGGAAAACCCTTTCAGATATCACTTATTGCAAAATTGTTTCATTTCAGGAGCAATAAAGAATTGTGAAGGTGATAACCTGCTTTACAAATGATGGGGTAATTAACGCTGGACTTGTGTTTTATCAGAAAAATCCTTGAAACCCCCCAAAATCCCATAAATTGATCTCATCTCAAAGTGGCATAAGACTAACACGATGATAACAATAATCATCTGAACCCTGAAGACTAGTATTTAAAGGGGAACTCTGGGGAGATTAAATGTTTTGCACTGTCCCTGCCCTCCTACATGATGAAGCAGAGCCGTACACGACAGATAGATCTCTTATGAATCAATAAAATCATATCTGCTCCTCAGCTCTCACCCCTCCCTTCAGGGACAGAGAAATTCAGTCATGCATAGTGCCAAAGCTTCAGGGGACAGGAACCTACCAAATTGACGTTGAGGAGGGCAGACCATGGCAGTGCCGAATCAATCAATGTAGTGCTTTGACTGTGCTCCTAGCCTGATGTACAGCGTGTATTTATATCTGCTTAGTGACATGATTGCTATATGAAGGGAGAACACTCTTGTTCTTACATTACATAGAATGGAATATCAGGGGCAGGATTGTAGTGTGACCATGGGGCCGGTGGTCATGCCCCCTGTTCATAAAGAAGTATGAGGGGGTGGGAATGTAAAATCATCCTGGAGCCCCCAGGTCCACACCCTCAACACACTTCCTGTCCCTGCTGCTGCATGAGGCTGAATTTCTCTGTCCCCGAAAGGAAGGTGGTAAAGAGCTGAGGAGCAGATATGATTTTATTGACTTATAAGTGATCTATAGATCCTAGAACTGTAGTGCTCAGCTCTGTTCCATCATGTAGGAGGGCAGGGACAGTACAGCATTGTTTTATTTCCCCAGGGTTCCCCTTTAACCACAGCTGCTCGCCAATACAACTGCCCATTCTTCAGGAGGGGCCTTTCTCCAGTCTGCGCTCAGAGTCCAGCAGGCTATATTGCATGGAATTGTCCTTTAGGCAACTGTCTAATACAGAAGTCTGCACTCGTCAGAGATAACATGATGCAGTCAGGACTTGTGTGACACACGGGACTTTCCTAGACATCAGTTATTTGCGCGCAAAACAATTAAGATATGAAATGACCACACGACACGGCCACGGTCACAATCACAATTGATGCAAATACTGTTAACATCAAATATAATCTGCAATATTACATGCGAAGAATACTCCATTACTAATTTTTTATTTCATTTATGTGTCCACATAGGACAAATACTGTATCTGCTACAGGGTGGTGTACAGTATATATGGCCAGGCCACCGTCAGTCTCAGCACACGTCAGCAAATCCTGCTACAACGTAAAGAACACATTGTGTTTTGTGTGTGTGTTATGTCATATGGCCCTTTGTCATTACTGTGATTTCTCTGCTTTTTCGATCATGCCCAACGCAAATAACATTGGTTGGGGGGGATTTTGGGGTCAAAGATCTACGGTGACCCTACAGAGATTTCTCAAATTAAGTAGCGGTAACACTAAGACATGTCAGAGCCGCTTTGCTTCAGTTGGGTTCATCCAGATGAGTTCTTACCACATACGGTAAGTCAAGATGCAATGAGTGGAAGGACTAGTAGGAACTTTTCTAGATCTTACATTTCTATCTTTTTCATATCAATTATGGGACAACATGAAGATTCCCGCCTGCCCCGCTGTATCCTCGCATCCAATGTTACCAGGAACACCGAGTGGAGGGTTCACTGGTCACATCTGTGTGCAGGAAACATCAGAGGAAATCACATGGGGCCTGCAGGATCAGATCTAAGTCCAGGACAAACTTAGAAGACGGCATTATTCTATTGGGTCCTAAAAGGAATGTGTCATCAGAAAATCACCTACTATTTAATGCAAATTTTTATCAGTACCGTATAAAAAAAAAAAAAAAAAAAAAAAAAAAAAGATTTTTTTAATCTATAACAAAAACAAACAAAGATTTCACTGGGACTAATATTAGATTGACAGTTTCTGTTCTGTACAGATGACTTTTCATTAGTCTCAATGTCATCACAG
>JARQOC010000011.1:209216816-209225825 GCA_033576535.1 Allobates femoralis | reverse complement strand
TCTCACTATGCCAGAAAAATCTAAATATATCACCAGCATCGTGTGCAATCTGTGGGTATAAAGTCAGCAGACAATGATCTCACTTCTCCGAACAGAAGCTGGTGACAATGTGGAGAACGTAAGAGAAAACTACAGCACTGAAAGTGGGTGAAGGAGCCGACCTGACAGGAGCAACCACTCCCAACACCCCAATTTAGGTCTTTTAGGTTAAAACCACTGATTGAATAGAAGGAGAAGAAGGGTACGCATGGATGGAAACGTCACAATCACTATTACCACAGAAATAAGGTGCCACTTCCAATCCAATTAAATTGCTGTTTCTGCATATAAAGATCAACTCATGTCAGAGTCTCAGAGAGCAGATCTCTGGTCCCCAAGGCTTATTTTCTCCTCCAGGGTAAAGAGCAGACGCCCGCCCTCCAGGGTAAAGGCAGACGCCCGCCCTCCAGGGTAAAGGCAGATGCCCGCCCTCCAGGGTAAAGGCGGAGGCCCGCCCTCCAGGGTAAAGGTGGAGGCCCGCCCTCCAGGGTAAAGGTGGAGGCCCGCCCTCCAGGGTAAAGGCGGAGGCCCGCCCTCCAGGGTAAAGGCGGAGGCCCGCCCTCCAGGGTAAAGGCGGAGGCCCGCCCTCCAGGGTAAAGGTGGAGGCCCGCCCTCCAGAGTAAAGGCAGCCGCCCGCCCTCCAGAATAAAGGCAGCCGCCCGCCCTGCAGGGTAAAGTCAACTGCCCACCCGCTCTCCAAGGTAAAGGCGGCCACCCACCCGCCATCCAGGGTAATGGCACCTACCTGCCCGTCATCCAGTATATAAGCCACTGATTCCAGCATAGCTGCCCTCCATCCCTTTCTTTATTTGACAAGTAATAATGCCATTTTTATTTTGGGACCAAAAATATAAATTGTTTGCTACATTTTGACACTTTGAACCAAGTGATTCTTTTTCATGTGACATCTGAAATGACATGCCAAGCAGCACATCAAACACTGATCACAATGTCAGGATTATCCTGCTCACCATACTGTTTACTATCAGGAGAGGCGCAGAACACAGAGCCTCAGTGAGAACCAATACACAGGGGAGGTCATTACACTGCTTTATTCCTCTGGGTATTTACCTACGTGTGAAATTTCTTACAGCTGAAACTATTTCTATTGCTAAGTATTTTATTTCCCTGTAGGGTGTTTCTAGGTGGATATTTAGTTTACTTTAAGCATGCAAAACCATTAAAGGATTGCATCATGCACTGAAAGTATAAAAAAATACCATCTTTAGAAAGTGATATCATGAATACTGGAGTTAAATATTAATGTTACGATGGATAAAAGACAGCAGAACGTTGGATCCCATGTGTCACATCCAGGAACAGGCTCCTAAACCAGAATGGCTCATCAGCTACAAAAATTCAATGTAAAACTGATTGACACATTTTAGAAAGAATTTGCTGCAACCTGTACATGCTCAAGGGTTATATTTTAATTGCCCATAGACTTTCAGAGGTGGAAGATAAATATGATGATACTCACCTTCTCCAGGTCCTTGATGGCAGGCTGCAGCAGTGACATCACATACAGGCCAGGTGACCACTGCAGCCAATCATTAGGCTCAGCAGCTTGGGACGTCTACATCACTGATTGGGTTGCAGCAGTCACATCAACAAAGACAAGGGCAGCAGTGGAGAGGCAGCACCAGGCATGGGGAGGTGAGTATTACTATATTTCTTATTTTCCACCTATGTGAGCATATGGGGAAATTAACATTATTCCCAAATGATTCTTTTAGGCTTTGGTACAAATTTGCTGCAAAAAATTCTCTACAGCAAATCCACTTGCAGGACCAGGTCCAGTGGCCAAGTGTAACTGTGGACAGGAGGTCAGGGTACTGCCTCCTACCTCTCGGTATCTCCACCTCCTCTTTTGATTAGCCCGTCTAGTGAGACATCATCGTTATGGAGTGACATACATGATGTCATGCAAGGGAAGCACGGGAGGTAGGAGAGGATCCACAGGGCTACCGTGCAGCAGGCCACAGATTACCAACGTGGCCTCTGTCATAGGTTGGTGGAGTTGGAAGGGATCTGCTAGGTCATCTGGTCCAACCCCCTGCTCAAAGCAGAATTCACTAAATCATCTCAGACAGACGTCTGTCCAGCCTGATGTTATGAGGACCGATTCACATCAACTCTAACGCCAGATGTGGACTTGACCTTAGCATAACAGGGGCTGCAGATAGAAGCAGCAATAAATGGTGCAAGTAGGTCTTCTAGGGGGTCACTAGAGAACCCCCCATCCTCTATGACAGAGGTCCCCAACTCCAGGCCTCAAGGGCCGCCAACAGTGCAGGTCAGGATTTGCTTAGTATTGCACAGGTGCTAATGTGATCATCTGCACAGGTAATGATTCCAAGTCCTGTGCAAAACTAAGAAAATCCTAAAAACCTGCACTGTTGGCGGCACTTGAGGCCTGGATTTGAGGACCTCTGCTCTATGACAACGGCGGCTGCTCAGGCCAATCGTAGTATGCCGTAACAATGGGCTTAATAAAAAGACAGCCCTGGGGTCTTGCTTACGTCCGTCCCCACTCTGGTCTGACTGCAAAGATGTTCCTCAGCATGGGGGGTTAGTGAAGCAGACCAAGGGATGAAAACACTGGGATCAGACCTTCCTCTGAGCTGTTAGATTTGGCTTGTTTTTACAGGTAGAGAGCTCGCTGAAGCATTCATTAATAGAAGGATCAGCACTCAATATGTATTTTCACCTTCTTCTGGTTTTCAGTCTGTCATCATGTACAGAGACCCATTTCAGCTTCTCACTTGAACCTCTCAATTAGTACCAATACCGAGAAAGGCTCAAATGAGAGGCTGAAACGCGTCTGTATATGATGACAGACTGAAAATCAAAATCAGAAAATGAAAAATATGGAGTGCTGATCCTTCTATGAAATTGCATGTGTGGGGTGCCACCCGGGATTCGTGCACCATTTGGGAGGAGTGTCCATCTGGATTGATACACTGAAGCATTCATTAGTTTTTATATATTGTGGTTTTAGTTGTGATTTTTCCAAAACGGCATCAAATCCAGAATTCAAACCGGGACATGTGACAACACAAAGCGCAAGGGTAACATCCAAAAGTGGTGACATCTGTACAACACACAAGATGAAATCCAGGAAGATCTGCACAGCGCTGGACTGTTCTGGAGCTGGACAAGGCTGGGGCTGTTTCCAGGAGGCAGCCATATTGTCTAATCTATACAACCCCTTTAAAAATATGCAATTAAAGGCTGGCATGTAGGCCGAAGTGATGCGTCATGGGAAGGGCCGTCTCCCCAACGCCCCACCTAGGTTTCCCTTTTGATGTATTTAATGAGAGATTAGGTGGAGGGAAATTATACCGTCTCACGGAGCGGCCGACTGTGAGGACTTGGCACCCGACCTTCCCTAGCAACCGCCATAAACGGAGCTGCAATTAAGGGAATGAGTGTGACAAAAAGTGACAGCTTTGTCCCAGGGAAAGCGAGCTGTGATGGCACAGCGGCCAGGGCGGCGGGTCACCTGATTGTAGGATGCAGCATTTCACACAGTCCTCCGGGCAGAGGCGACAATGCCACCGAGCAGCCTGCTGGGCTGAATGCTTTCAGGACAAAAGAGTTAATCGTTTAATCGCCTTTATTGAGATATCTAAAATGCGCTGTGAGCGGGTCAGCATGTCGCCTGATCGTGCACAGGCCCCCCTGTAACCAATATAATGCCCCCTCTGCATACCAGGGCATAGCGGATGAAGTGAAGACATGGCTAGTACATCTACATGTATCACATGCTTCTTTTCATCACATTGTACATTTAGATAAGAGTCCAACATTTCCCAGCATGTCACCTGACCGCTGCAGACAATCGCTGGGCACTATTTCATGGTGCTGTGAAATGATGCCGCACAGGTAACCATATCTACTTTTTGTGACCCTATAGTACCGGTATCAACCTGTGGTTGCAATTTTCACACCAGCCACTGGGCCAATACTTACTGTCCTTTCAGGAAGAATTTACAGCAGTCTCCTTATCATCAAACGCAGTATTAAAGTGACAAGTCATTTTGAAGGGAATCAGTGTCAGCTATGAACTCGCCTACTGTCATTGGTGCATCCTGTGTTATCCTCTCGAGCTTTACTCACCCAGGTCCAGCTTTTAGTCTCTGCTATTGCCTACATCACTGACATCCCATCACGCTGCAGCTAATCTGTGAGGTCAGTGGCTCCTGCCAGGGTCGGCGTCAGCAACTTGTGCACCTGGGCAAGAGGAAACCCGCCCACATACAGCTGCCCTCTGTGTCTTCTGTTCTGCACTGATCTATGTGATTGGTACAGAGCAGAAGAAGCTGAACACAGGCTGCAGGAACCGTGCGGTTGAAGGAACTTCCAGTCATGCAACTGATCACATGACAAATGAAGGTCCTGAAAGAACCTGCAACTGTCCAACTTCTGCAGCCTCTGTGCAGCTCCCAGTGGCTTCTATTTCACGGTCTGCAAATATCAAGAACTGCAAGATGTGGTAATGTATAGTGTGTGCGTGTATGTGTTGAAATGTATCTGTTGCAGAGCTGTGTGCATCTGTATGTACATGTAGTGTTCAATGTAGTACGCATGTAGCACAGAGCTGTTTGTGCCTTTCTATGCATGTCATATATGCATGTAGCAGAGCTGTTTGTCTGTGTGTGTGTTGTGTGCATGTAGGGCTGGGCGATTAATCGAATTAATTCGATTAATTCGCCCCCCTGCTGTGGCCACGATACTGATTTGACGAAAATCGTCAAATTCGATTTAACCTTCCTAGCGGGTATTCCCGAGTGTAACTCGGGGTTAACTTTCACTGCTAGAAGCGGTAACCCCGAGTCACACTCGGGAATACCCGCAGCTGCTGCCGCTGATCACTGTCAGGCCGCGGGGGGGTGCTATCAGAGCCCAGCACTTCCACCCCTGCTACAGCCGCTGGAGACGTCCAGGGGGGGTGCCGTCATTGCCCCGCCACCCCTGCTACTGACACCCGCGGGTGAGTTCCGGCGGGGGAGGGGGGGTGCCGTCATTGCCCCGCCGCCCCTGCTACTGACACCCGCGGGCCGTCATTGCCTCGCCGCCCCTGCTACTGACACCCGCGGGTGAGTTCCGGGGGGGAAGGTTGGGCTCTGCTGCCAGAGCCCTGCTGCAGGTCTTACCTGCCCCTTGCGCCATTACAGGGATATGGCACCGCCCCCTTCTGCTAGGGTTAGGGTTAGGGCTAGCTTAGGGTTAGGGCTAGGTTAGGTTAGGCGCCTGTATGCCACTGGGGGCTGCTGCTGTATACACCGCTGGGGGCTGCTGCTGTATACACCGCTGGGGGCTGCTGCTGTATACACCGCTGGGGGCTGCTGCTGTATACACCGCTGGGGGCTGCTGCTGTATACACCGCTGGGGGCTGCTGCTGTATACACCGCTGGGGGCTGCGGCTGTATACACCACTGGGGGCTGCAGCTGTATACACCACTGGGGCTGCTCCTGTAACACTGCTGGGGCCTGTATACACCACTGAGGGGGCCTGTATACCACACTGCTGGGGGCTGTATACCTGTGCTGGGGTCCACCCTCGGCGTATACACGAGTCAATAGGTTTTCCCAGGTTTTGGGGGCAAAAGTAGGGGGGTCGGCTTATACACGGGTCGGCTTATACACGAGTATATACGGTACCTCTTAGTTTTTTCTCTTTATTCATCAAAGAAAAGCAAAAAAAAAATAGAAAAATAAAATCGAGATTTTGATTTTTTCCAAAATCGCCCAGCCCTAAAAGCTGTGTGTTTCCATAAGTTCATGTAGGAGAACTGTGTGTATCTGTATGTGCATGTAGTGTTCATGTAGCAGAGCTGTGTGTCTGTGTAATGTGTGCATGTAGCAGAGCTATTTGTGCCTTTATGTGCATGTTACAAAGCTGTGTGTTTCTATACATGTATACAGGGTGCATGTAGCAGAGTTGTGTGTGTCCATATGTTCATGTAGCAGAGATGTGTGTACCTATATGAGCATATAGCAGACCTCTATGTGTCTACATGTGCATGTAGCAGAGTCATGTATGTCTATAGACATATAGCAGAGCTATGTGTGTGTCTAATATATAATTTGCTGAAACACACTAACAATAGATTTATTGCCTCCATATTCTACCCTAGTACATTAAAATTAGTGCTAATGACCCATCCCCTTTACACCACCAGGGAAGATTTAATTAACAGGAAAAATGTTTTCCCTATTTTCTGCTGTCTGAACCTGGGGTGCAGCTTTGCTCTCTCCTTGACAATCTACAATCTGGCTTCCACCCTCACCACTCCACCGACACTGCCCTAAACAAAATTACTAATGACTTGCTCACAGTCAAAGCTAACAGACAATTCTCAATCCTCCTCCTTCTAGACCTGTCCTCTGCTTCTGACAGTCGACCACTGCCTCCTACTACAGGTTCTTTCTTCCCTTGGCATCAAAGACCTTGCCCTGTCCTGGGTAGCCTCATACCTTTCCAACCCACACATTTAGCATTTCCCACTCCCACACTACCTCCTCATCCTGCCCTCTCTCTGTTGGAGTCCCACAAGGCTCTGTCCTGGGGCCCCTACTTTTCTCCATCTATACTCTTGGCCTAGGAAAACTCAAAGTCCCATGGTTTCCGGTATCACCTGTAAACTGATGACACTCAGTTCTATCTCTCTGGCCCATATGTCAACTCTCTGCTGTCCAGAATCCCAGAATGTCTGTCAGCCATATCCTCCTGCTCTTCTCGCTTCCTAAAACTCAATGTAGACAAAACTGAACTCATCATCTTTCCTCCATCCTATCTTTCATCTTCACCACCTGATCTATCTATTATGGTAAATGGCATCATGCTCTCTCACACCCCTCAAATTTGCTCCCTCGGAGTAACTCTCGACTCTGCCCTGTACTTCAAACTACACATCCAAACTCTCGCCACCTCCTGTCGCCTCCAGCTCAAGAATATTTCCAGAATCCGTCCTTTCCTCAGCCCTCAATCTACTAAAATTCTTGTACATGCCCTCATCATCTCCGCCTCGACTACTGCAACATCCTCCAATGTGGCCTCCCTGCTAACACTCTTGCACATCTCCAGTCTGTTCTCAACTCTGCTGCCAGAGTAATCCACCTCTCTCCTCACTACTCTCCTGTGTCTCCTCTCTGCAAATCTCTTCACTGGCTCCCAATTCCCCAACGAATCCAGTTCAATATACTAACACTAACCTACAAAGCCATCCATAAACTGTCTCCTCCCTATATCTCTGAACTAATCTTCCCTCACGTAATCTTCGATCCTCCCAAGACCTCCCCCTCTCCTCCACACCTATCTGTTCCTCACACAACCGCCTCCAAAATTTCTCCCGAATATCCCCCATCCTCTGGAATTCTGCGCCCCCAACATGTCCGATTATCCACCACGCTCGGATCTTTCAGACGGAACCTGAAAACCCATTTCTTCAGGAAAGCTTACAGACAGAGCTGCCGCCCCACCGCCTCAGGAGCTGCCGCCTCACCACCACCGGAGCTGCCACCTCTCCACCACCAGATCTGCTGCACCCCTGGCCTACTGTCTCCTCCCCAATATCCTGTAGAATGTAAGCCTGCAAGGACAGGGTCCTCTCCCCTCTGTACCAGTCTGTCATTGTTAATTTGTTTACTGTAAACTATATCTATAATATTGTATGTAACCCCATCTCATGTACAGCACCATGGAATTAATGGTGCTATATAAATAATATAATAATAATAATAATAAAAAGTGCAGAGGTGCTGCAGCAGCGAGCAGGGGTAGAGTGTTAAAGGGACCTACTGAGTCTTTCACTCAGGGCACACAGAAACCTGCAGCCGGCCCTGGCTCCTGCTATCCACTGAGGCAGACTGAGCCCAGATATTGGCTGCACTGCCAATGCCTTCAAAATGCTTCCTTCTCAGGTCTAGGAGAAATTCACTTTGGTGATCATATGAGATGTTTGTTGTTCTGAAGGTTTTTATGAACACCTGGTAATGGGGGAAAAGAAGGATATTGCAGCCACAAATCTTACAAAAATAGACTGAGAATGTTCACATTGTTTAGGAGCTTTTCGAGCAGAAACGGAGTGCAAATGCTGCAAATCCCACTCAGTTTTTGCTCTGAAAACTCAGCATGAACATTCCCCTACAGAGAAAAAAAAACTTCTGAAACTGCTTCAGGAAAAGAACTTCACATTTCCTAAGGTGATTTTTCCACTTTAAAAAAATTCATCATTTTTGAGTCAAACTCTGTGTGGGCACAGTCTATGCTATGCACATAAGGAGGTTTTTCCTGTTAAATGAAAAGGCTGGAAAATATAATTAATTGAAAAAAAACTCTTAAAAACACTACAGAAGACGGCACATGGAAAGCAAAACTCCAACAACTCCTCAAAGAAGGAGCGTTTCCTGGAGCGAGTTCTGCTTGACAAACCCGTCGTGTCTGAAAGCCTTGAAAAATGTCATCTGCACTAAGCCTCAGGCCCCGTACACTGGATCCTTTGGTAGATGGTGACATATGACATGAATTGTATTTCATTCTGATTTTCAGGTTCTATACAGAAGCCCAACATCAGACTCCAATACCCCCCCCTTAATGAATTATATATACACGTGTATAGACACATACACACTTTGTTCTTACTAATAAAATAGAAAATCCACTATGTTTAAACCCACTCTTACGACAATGTCCTTATACACAGGTGTGGAGTGTGGTGTCTACAGCCACTCGCATCTTCGTGGCCTTTTGCACCATTGAGGTGACAACTATTTCTAGTATTTATGAGACGCGTCTTCACAATTACAAACAGATAAGTGACCGGTTCTAGGTCAGTGATTAACTAGTCAGCTGCGTGCAATGGGCAACAACTGAGAATAAATGCAAAACAGGAAAAAAGCGACAAAACACATGTAGAAATGGAGGCAAAGCAATGACTGTTACATTCCTGGAGGAAAACTGCG
>JARQOC010000011.1:209169316-209211816 GCA_033576535.1 Allobates femoralis | reverse complement strand
TGGTCTGACAGGTGCAGGGGATGGTCCGACAGGTGCCGGGGATGGTCCGACAGGTGCGGAGGATGGTCTGGTCTGATAGGTGCGGAGGATGGTCCGATAGGTGCGAGGGACAGTTCAATAGGTGCGGGGGATGATCCTATAGGTGCAGGAATAGTCTAATAGGTATGGAGCGTGGTCCTATGGGTGCAGGGATGGTCCGATGAATACGGGGGGTGGTCCGATAGGTGCAGGGATGGTCCTATAGGTGCCGGGGGCGGTTCAATAGGTGTGGGGGATGATCCTATAGGTGCGGGGGATGGTCTGATAGATGCAGGACATGGTCCGATAGGTGCGGGGGATGGTCCGATAGGTGCGGGGTATGGTCCGATAGGTGCAGAGGATTGTCTAATAGGTGCGGGGTATGGTCCGATAGGTGCAGAGGATGGTCCAACAGGTGCAGAGGGTGGTCCGATAAGTGCAGGGGATGGTCCGATAGGTGCGGGGGATGGTCCGATAGGTGCGGGGGATGGTCCGATAGGTGCGGGGGATGGTCCGATAGGTGCAGAGGATTGTCTAATAGGTGCAGAGGATGGTCCAACAGGTGCAGAGGGTGGTCCGATAAGTGCAGGGGATGGTCCGATAAGTGCGGGGGATGGTCCGATAGGTGCGGGGGATGGTCCGATAGGTGCGGGGGATGGTCCGATAGGTGCGGGTCGTGGTCCGATAAGTGCGGGGGATGGTCCGATAGGTGCGGGGCGTGGTTTGATAGCTGCGGGGTGTGGTCCGATAGGTTCGGGGGATGGTCCGATAGGTGCAGGTCGTGGTCCGATAGATGCAGGGGATGGTCCGATAGGTGCGGGTCGTGGTCCGATAAGTGCGGGGGATGGTCCGATAGGTGCGGGGCGTGGTTTGATAGCTGCGGGGTGTGGTCCGATAGGTTCGGGGGATGGTCCGATAGGTGCAGGTCGTGGTCCGATAGATGCAGGGGATGGTCCGATAGGTGCGGGGCGTGGTTCGATAGCTGTGTGATGGGTGTGGGGGTGGTCAGGGACCCCTGTATATAGGGCCATCACCGCAGTACTAACGCCAGTCTTTGTCCTCCAGACATTCTTGTTTCTAGGATGACGGCTGCGACTCGTCAGGAAGTCCTTGGCCTCTACAGAAAGATATTCCGAATAGCAAGAAAGTGGAAAACGTCATCAGGACGAGAGGACGAGACCCTGAAGGAAAGACGCTACATCGTGGAGGAGGCCCGAGTGCTGTTCCACAAAAATAAACATGTATGTAAGAGAGGAGGTATCAAAGTGGTGCAGCCTCATGACAGCGATAACCCCAACACAGAATGGTGATAACTGTGTGATCACCGGGGGCGGCCCAGACCCCTCTAAAGCCACGGTCACACCTTCAGTATTTAGTGAGTATTTACCTCAGGATTTGTAATCCAAATCCAGGAGTGGAACAGAGGAAAAGTATAATAGAAACCCGTCACCACTTCTGTATTTATCACCTACTGCTGGTTTTGGGTAAAAAAAAACTCACCAAATACTCAAAGCGTGTATGTGGCTTCAACTGACTCCATCTGCCTCATTAGGCCACGTGCACACAGTGAGTATTTGGTGAGTTTTTTACCTCAGGATTTGTAGCCAAAACCAGCAGTGGATGATAAATCCAGAAGTGGTGACGTGTTTCTATTATACTTTTCCTCTGATTGCTCCACTCCTGGTTTTGGATTACAAATCCCGAGGTAAAAAACTCATCAGATACTCAATGTGTGACTGTGGACTGATTCTGAGAACAGGATGTGTGAATGGAGCATTACTGAGCATTTGAGATCTCCACTTCTATAGACAGTAAACACTGATGGTGGGTTTACACGTTTCAATATCGTTGTGATATCGCAATTCAATGGCGCGGGAGCGCGCATTTAGTGCACGTTCCTCCCGCATCGCATCGGAGGTTTACACGTTGCGATTTCTGAATCCAACGTCCGTACGATGTCTACGCCTCCCAACCCAGGAACGACCATTTAACATGGGAGTGAATGGGTGAGGTTGAACTTCACATCGGAGTTGGGCTGTCACACAGCACGATCCGGCTCCAATCTCCATTCAATATCGGGGCATTGAATAGCACGCTCATTCAATCCCCGATATCGCATTGACATCGTTCCTGCATCGTATTGGACGTTCACACCATACAACGCAGGAACGATATCGAACCACGTGACTTTTCATTGAAATTGAACGCCGATATCGCAACGTGTAAACCCCCCTTCTAAGGGATCCTGTCATCAGGTTTTTCCCCCATAAGCGGCGGCCACCACCTGTAAGCCGTTATACACAGAATACTAGAATACTGTATATAAGTCTGCAGGCCGATCTGTGTAACACAAAAAAGACCCTCACCTATGGGGGCGGTCCGGTTGGATGGGCATCATTGGTCTCGGTCTGGCGCCTGTTTTCTTCCTGGTTTTGCCATCCTCTTCTCTGCTTCTTGCAGGTGACGTCTCCTCCGTCTCGCGCGCGCAGTCTCCTCCATTGTGCTTCTGCATACTTCTATCTGCCCCACTGAGAGCAGAGCACAGTACTGTAATGCGCAGGTGCAGGGAAAGGTTTCAGAACACCCACATAGTGCGCACTACTCTATAAAGGTACCGTCACCTTCCATATCATGGCTTCCATATCACTGGTGATTTGACGTGAGCGTACACGTTCCGGGCACTTTTTTCAGATTGCTTCGGATATGTCACATGTAGTGATTTCGCGTGCTATCACCTTTTGACCCTGCGTTCCAGAAATCGCCTGACCCAGAGCGGAAGCGATCTTCCCTTTTCACATCGCCACGTCACACACCACCACCATATCAGCGATGTGGGTGTCGAGTTTGGCCGCGGCGAGGAGACAGGCGTGCCAGAGGGTGTTACACCTCGCCCCTACCACCCCAATTGGCCTACACAACTGTGTTACCACCATGCCACCAATCGCTGCAGACGGGGTGTGGAAAACAGCATGCTCAGGCATGCCTACGGGATTGATTCCATAATTTCTGATGTCGCTTTCTACATCGCTATCGCCCTGTCACACGCCACGATGCGCTGAGATCACCTGGTGGATATCGCCTAATTTCACTGCAGTGCAGGGCAATCAGGCGACGCTCCACCGGCGATTTCTCGGCGTAGAATCGCCCAGTCACACGCCACTGCGCACATGCAATATGGTTACCACATCGCCAAAATCGGGAATTGCCAGCGATCTCACCGGCGATATGGCGGCGTGTGACCTTTAAGGTGCCTTTACACGCGGCTACATTTCTAGGGTGTCACCAGGTAACTTACTGGTTGCAGTGAAATCATGGTTACATGATTCCATTTGTACACAGCAACAAGATAGAACCTTGTATCCATGATTTCACTGCAACCAGTAAGTTACCTGGTGACAAGCTACAAATGTAGCCGTGTGTAAAGGTACCCTTAGGGGCCCTTTACACGCCGCTACTGGAGGATGGATACAACCCGCTACAGGCTACAAATGTAGCTTGTAGCGCCAATATAGCCCGTAGTAGCGGCGTGTAAAGAGGGTGCGTTTCCCGTTGGTAACCGTTTGGGCGTGCTCGTGCACGTGAAGTAGCCGTTGGTATCCATCCTGCAGTGGCGGCGTGTAAAGGTACCTTAAAGGTACCCTGATGGTACCTTTACACGCCGCCACAACAGGATGGATACAACCCGCTACAGGCTACAAATGTAGCTTGTCGCGCCAATATCGCCCGTAGTAGCGGCGTCTGAAGACGGGACGACACAGCCGGCTACAGATACATCTGTATCCGTGCACTGCCCATAAACAGATGGCAACAAAGCCGTTTGTAGCGAGCTGTATCGGCGTGTAAAGAAGGAACAGAAGGGTTGTTTCTACACCATGCTATGTAGCTGGGGCGTGACACAGGGTCCGGGTTTCCGCGCCCCCTTCAGCGATCATTGGAGGAAGCTCCTGCGTTGCGATTGGTTGTCGCCGCACAGGGCGGCATATTTAAGGAGCTGACGAGTCACACTACACAATTGCTCGAGAGTCAAGTATTAATCAGCCTCCTGCGATGCCTGCCCAATCATGGTATTATTGCTTCGTCCTATCACCGTACGGACGTCTCGTAATCCACAATTGTAGCACGCCTATGTGCTGTCCCTGCTGCACCAGGTACGCCCATAGTAGCTGGTTGTAGCGGTGTGTAAATGAGCTACAGATGGCTACTTTAGACACCCGGCGATGTATCTAGCTGTAGATGTAGCGTAGCGTAGCGTACCTTGTGGCGGCGTGTGAAGGGGGTGCGTTTCCCGTTTGTAACCGTTTGGGCGTGCTCGTGCACGTGAAGTAGCGGTTGGTATCCATCCTGTTGTGGCGGCGTGTAAAGGTACCATTAGAGATTACTGGTGGTGGCCGGAGCTTATATGAGAAACACCAGCTGACAGGTTCACTTTTAAGGGTCTGTTCACATGTCGCGTATTTGGTGCAGATTGGCACTAAATATGCAGCAGTATGTACAAAGCACCTACAAATACACATCAAATCTGTACCAAAACCACACAGTGTGGACAGGGCTGGATTTGCTGCATTTTTCTGCCAGTAGGGGCAGTATTTGGAAGTCCAATATCTGCACAACAAACTCAGCATGTGAACACACCCTAAGCGGTCACATAGGCTCAGTACTTCACCATTTACACAGGGGCCCATGGGACACCATCCTCTGTGGATGTCCTATCAGAAAGACCCCCACCCATGCTGCTTTTCTCTGTTGCCCATTAAAAAAAACATACAAGTCAGGCCCTGGACTGAACGTTCACCTGACATTGTACTTTGTGTGTCTGACCACTAGTTGATGCTGTTCTCACATTATCCTGCTTTGCCTCTGTTTGACCACCGGGTGGCACTGATTACCTTATATATACACTCAACAGTGAAATTACATCACCTAAAAGAAAGTCATGGAATTCTGGAAATCACAGGACGGGTAGACATGTCAGTGATCTCCAATGGCAAAATGAAAGCAATATTCTTAAAACACCACAACTGAGATGCAGAAACCCCGGCACTCAATATCATACTCTGAATACATGTTTTATAAAGCTGGTTTTCATCATTTACAAATCACCAACACATGTCTATCCATCCTGTGATGTGGGAGCCCTGGAACGCATTTACTAATACATCAATACTATATTCACCCTTTGATTTCTCGTGGAATACGGCAGCACAGTTTTTAACCCTTCATCTTCCCTACTGTAATTTTCTGTGATAAAGACCTATAGGTTTTCATTGGCTGTAAGCCATAATCATCAACATTAACATAAGTAAACACTTGAAATAGATCACTCTGTGTGTAATGACTCTATATAATATATACATTTCACTTTATGTATTGAATTACTTTAAAAACAATGTCCTTTTTTCTAATTCATTGAGATGCACCTGTAGGTCTCGGGTACTGTTCTTGCCTGCATAGATGTCCTGCAGATATAGAGAGCTTTATACCTTACACATCATGTCTTGAAAGGGTTGATAATGACATTTAGGATTGCTACTTCCCATAGGGGGCGCTAGAGTTCATCCTTCTGTGTGAAGAGACAATTTATACCTTCTACATGTTCTAAGACGAGTATGTAACTGAGACGTGTTCCCTACTTCTGTGCCTATAGGTAACACACATGGAAACCATCCATCAGTGTATAGAAGAATGCCACGCCCGCATTGAAATTGGGTTACATTATGGAATCCCGTACCCCAGACCTGTAAGTATTTCTATACAGAGACGTTGTGTGTTATACAAATAATCCTTCGTCTGAAGGATGAAATAGATGTCTGAGATCCAATTCTGTAATGTCCATGCATTAGATGTCATCCTTTTTCCCAGATACTGATATAGCCGACAGCTGGATAATATTCTTCATAAGTCTATGTGTACATGGCCTCCTTTGGACTCTGCTGTTTATCCCGAAGCTGCTTCTTTGTCGTCTTTTTTATTATTATTTTTTTAGAATAATAATGTCCCTTCTTTTAGTCACTTTACAGTTTTTGAAGCCTGAAATGGTTAAAATAAGCTACAAAAAAAACAGCACAAACGCACAGCAAGTCGTCGATATATTGCTGCCCATATGTTCAGGTGGAATCCGCCACACTCCCTCGACAACACACATGGTTTGTTTGCAATGTGTAACCATGATAACCCCTTGAAATAGATGACTATGTCTTTGCTTGGTGTGTGATGTCTTCTGGCTGTGCACTTGCACTTCATTTCAATGTTTTTTTCTTGTTATTGTATCGCCACCTGCTGGTTATAACTATGTATTACTTATTTATTTTGTTGAATATACGGTAATTATTCCTCTTTTGTACTCACATTCTTTTTGCAGTGATCACCACTACCAATTATATATATTTTTTTAGTAATATTCTACTTAAAAATGATATTGTTTGCTCAGATTTATTTTATGAGTGGTTAGAGTGCAGTGCAAAAAAATGTTTTTTTTCAATAGGTTTACATGGATACACATAGCTTTGCAGACAGTAACTGTCAGCAGATTTTGTAATGTAAAGACACGACTGTAATGTCGCTGTAATACTGATTACATTGAAATCCACTTTCTTCTTATTCTTCATTAACCATTGAAAGTTTTCTGCTAATTAGATTTCGGTGAAGTCGGGCCGGACTGTATACTGGGTCTTCTCCTCCCTGTTTGTGATCCTCTCCACTGCCTCTGGTCTGTTATTCCCTGGCCTCTCCGCAGCCTCCAGTCTGTTATTCCCTGGCCTCTCTGCTGCCTCCAGTCTGTGATCCCCCTGACCTCTCCGCAGCCTCCCGTCCGTGATACCCTGGCCTCTCCACTGCCTCCAGTCTGTGATTCCCCGGCCTCTCCACTGCCTTCCGTCTGTGATCCCCCTGGCCTCTCCACTGCCTCCCGTCTGTGATCCCCCTGGCCTCTCTGCTGCTTCCAGTCTGTGATTCCCCGGCCTCTCCGCTGCCTCCAGTATGTGATCCCCTGGCTTCTCTGCTGCCTCCAGTTTGTGATCCCCTGGCCTCTCTGCTGCCTCCAGTCTGTGATCCCCTGGCCTCTCTGCTGCCTCCAGTCTGTGATCCCCCTGGCCTCTCCACTGCCTCCCGTCTGTGATCCCCTGGCCTCTCCACTGCCTCCCGTCTGTGATCCCCCTGGCCTCTCTGCTGCTTCCAGTCTGTGATTCCCCGGCCTCTCCACTGCCTCCAGTATGTGATCCCCTGGCTTCTCCGCTGCCTCCAGTTTGTGATCCCCTGGCCTCTCTGCTGCCTCCAGTCTGTGATCCCCTGGCCTCTCTGCTGCCTCCAGTCTGTGATCCCCTGGCCTCTCTGCTGCCTCCAGTCTGTGATCCCCTGGCCTCTCCTCTGCCTCCAGTCTGTGATCCCCTGGCCTCTCCTCTGCCTCCAGTCTGTGATTCTCCGGCCTCACCACTGCCTCCAGTCTGTGATTCTCCGGCCTCACCACTGCCTCCTGTCTGTGATCCCCTGTCCTCTCCACTGCCTCCTGTCTGTGATATCCTGGCCTCTCCACTGCCTCCATTCTGTGATCCCCCTGGCCTCTCTGCTGCCTCCATTCTGTGATCCCCTGGCCTCTCTGCTGCCTCCATTCTGTGATCCCCTGGCCTCTCTGCTGCCTCCATTCTGTGATCCCCTGGCCTCTCTGCTGCCTCCATTCTGTGATCCCCTGGCCTCTCTGCTGCCTCCAGTCTGTGATCCCCTGTCCTCTCCACTGCCTCCAGTCTGTGATCCCCTGTCCTCTCCACTGCCTCCTGTCTGTGATCCCCTGTCCTCTCCACTGCCTCCTGTCTGTGATCCCCTGGCCTCTCCACTGCCTCCTGTCTGTGAATGGAAGGAAAAGACAACAAGTTGCGCCACGCTGATCCCACACTTTGAATAAGGGTTAATCAGAGATACACTCACCTGGAACTGTTGTGCACCGCACAACAGGGAATGGGGTACAGGGTGAGTGTAAGATCTGTCTGTTTTTCCTGAAGCGACCTTCCACTTGGCTTCGTGTAGTAAGGCTCCGCGGTCGGGCCGACCGTGTCCAACGGGCCTGAACACTTAATCCCAGGGGAGGCAGTTCTATTGTATGTTCAGCAGGGTCTCTCCTCCAGCAGCTCTCATACCACACCCCGAAGGGAGGAGGATAATGACAAGAAGGAAATATAGTATGGAAGTGAGCGCTAGAAAAGACCAAGGAACTGAAAATTAAGAGAATTACCTCTAAGTTTATTAAAAGGTGGGTGGAGCGAGCCCTCAGCCACAACGCGTTTTGACAAACGTCTTTCTCAAGTGGATCCACTTGAGAAAGACGTTTGTCGAAACGCGTTGTGGCTGAGGGCTCGCTCCACCCACCTTTTAATAAACTTAGGCTGCTTTCACATAACGATTTTATCAGTTCCGATGCTGTCCGATAAAAATCGGACAGCATCGGACCGATTTTGGGCCCCATGCAGCCCTATGGGCATTGGACCGAATCGGATGTGCACTAAATGCCATCCGATTTGGTCCGATCCGATTCTGTCCGATTTTATTATCTGTGCAAAAATCGACGCCTGCTCCGATTTTTGCACCGAAAATAAAATCTGACAGATTCGGATCGGACCAAATCGGATGGCATTTAGTGCACATCCGATTAGGTCCGATCCCTATAACTATGGAGAAGGGTCCGAGGAAACATCTGATGTCTCCTCGGACCCCGTTTTACTGTACTGAGCATGCTCAGTACAGTAAAACTGCTCCTAACTAGGAGCACAAGGGTTAAAAAAAAAAAAATAAAGGTTATTCTCACCTCCCCCCGAGCCCCCGCTGTCTTCCGGCATCTTCTTGGAGGCTCCCGGTGGATCCCGCAGGCTGCCGGTGTCAGCAGAGGGCTCCCTCTGCTGTATAGGACCTGCGGTGATGTCACAGTCATGTGACCGCGGGTTACCATGGTGAACCCGCGGTCACGTGAACCGCAGGTCCTGAACAGCAGAGGGAGCCCTCTGCTGACACCGGCAGCCTGCAGGATCCACCGGGAGCCTCCAAGAAGATGGCGGAAGACGGCGGGGGCTCGGGGGAAGGTGAGAATAACCTTTTTTTTTTTTTCTTTTTTTCACCCCGCAGGGAGCGATTTTATGCCGGAATCAGGTGCCTATTTGGCACCCGATTCCAGGCATCAGAAGGGAGCCGATGCTGTCCGATTTATATCGGACAGCATCGGCTCCCTACAAATCGTTATGTGAAAGTAGCCTTAGAGGTAATTCTCTTAATTTTCAGTTCCTTGGTCTTTTCTAGCGCTCACTTCCATACTATATTTCCTTCTTGTCATTATCCTGTCTGTGAATGACCTGCCTGTTCTGTTTGAAACTTTAGAAATGACCTGTCATTCACAGACTGGAAACAGTGGAGTGGCCGGGGAATCATAGACAGGGAGTAGAAGACCCAGTGTACAGTCCAGGTCCTGTGCACCAAAATCTAATCAGCAGAAAACTGCAAAACTGCTGATAAAAGAAGAACCACAAAGCGGATTTCTGCACCAAAGGTATCAATGAAATCAGTAGTACAGTAACATTACAGCCATGTCTTTACATTTCATTACAAAATCATGCCTAACAAGTTCTCATTAAGGTTGCATCATAAGGCTGGGTTCACACAAGCAAATTTCACAATTTATATACGAACCGCAATGCCCAGTCTGATGTTGGCTCATCTCACCCAAACTTACACCCTCGTGTGTGTCTATAAGGCCTCGGTTTCACTTGTGTTTACAATGGACAAGTGCAATCCAATAAAACATCAGATTGCACTCACTCCATTGTTAAACAATGAGGCAGTGGCTATCTGCAAGATTTTTCTCATGCCCAAAACGGCATGAGAAAAAAATTACAGCATGTCAGCGAGCTTTGGGTCATACACACCCATACAAGTCTATGGATGTGTGTGAAACATCACACTGCAGTTGGATGTCATCCTATATAAGCAGAGACTGGCTATGGCGGAAATGGGGAGATTAATCTCTCCCTCTCCTCCGCTGCTGTGATCCTTGTGCAGGATCGGCACACAAATACATGACACTCAGTCACACGTGTAGAAGATACATGACACTCGGTCATACTTGTAGAAGATACATGACACTCGGTCACACTTGTAGAAGATACATGACACTCGGTCATACTTGTAGAAGATACATGACACTCGGTCACACGTGTAGAAGATACATGACACTCGGTCACACTTGTAGAAGATACATGACACTCGGTCACACTTGTAGAAGATGCATGACGCTCGGTCACACTTGTAGAAGATACATGACACTCGGTCACACGTGTAGAAGATACATGACACTCGGTCACACTTGTAGTAGAGTCTGAGCCGAGGGTCATTACCATATCGCATCTGTTGCTCTCACACTAGTGGAATCCCGGCCTAAGGTTGTAAGTTTGAGTTGAGACCCACGATCAGTTCCCTCACGACTCTACTTTACTTTATAATTTTTACTACTTCCTGTGTGATGACGCTCCGTTTGAGAATCCCAGTGCATAAATGGGCAGAGGGTCACTGCACTGACCCTGAAGCAAAGTGTCATCAGTGACGTCCATTTCAGGGGCTGGGTTAGCCCCTGCCCTACTGAGCCTGCATCAGTTGTCAATTCTGAATAGGCTTAATAGGATCTTGTCATTTTGCACTATTCTTGTCAGTGCACAGCGACAACACTCTCCTTTGTGGGATCTGATTAGAAGTGAGGAGCCGGAAAGAGAGTGCACTGTCAGTGCGTACTGTAAAGAGAGCGAGCAAGCAGAGACTAGCACTGTTCCTGCAAGTGATATCACATTGGGGGCAGCGCCGGTCTCTGCTCGCTCATTCATTCTTTACAATACGCACTGACAGTGCACTCTCTTGCCAGCTCGTCACTTCACATGAAAGCCAACAAGGGAGAGCGCTGTCACTGTGCACTGGGAAAAATATTGCACAATGACAAGATTCTATTAAGCATATTATCTGTTGCAAAGCTACAGCCTCCAATATGTCCTGAAATTCTGGGAGTTGTGATTCTGCAGCAGCTGGACAACCACAGTTTGAGGTACAAGGTCCTTGTAACTAGTTTTGTTTTTTGCATTGATGCTATTTGTTTTCAGAATATTAAGGCCTGATTAACTGAAAGGATTTTGTCTCTCTTTTTTTGTGCCCTCAGACTCACTTACCCCCAATGGGACTGGCCATACCACACAGTAAAACGCTGCGCACCCAGGAGAAGCTGAGGAAACAAGCCAAACCCCTTTACTTAAAATCGTACGATGAAATCTCATAATATTGGCAGCACCGGTGTCATTACTAAAGACATCACCAAAGCTTGAACGTGGCAGCATCCCTCCGTCCGTCTGTCTGCCTGTCTTATGCTCTGTTTCAGTTCTATAGATATGGTTGCATATTTTTCAAGATCTGTTATCTCTTATTAAAGGGGTTCACCTTTGTGGACAGTTTTTTTTTTTTCTTAAATGCATGCAATTCGGGCTGAAAGTAAATTTTGCAATTATATCTCATTGAACATTTTGCTGTTTCCAAAACGCTGTGTTCCACAATAGAAGCAGAGTGTATGGATTTCTAGAAATCCCATGCTCACTATGCTTCTCCCCTCCGCAGCTGTGGTGCGGGTTACAGCTGTTCCGCATCATCGCATTCTGTTAATTTCATGCTGCGGAGTCAGAAGTGATCTCCAGTGGGTGAAAGCAGCGAGAAGCCACCCTGCACCAAACAGAGATCATGGGCACAGCCTTCCTGCGTTCACCTGCGGTTTCCCTCAGGTCCGGAGGCACTACGTGTTGGATGTAATTGCCTGCACATACCCTTAAGGTACCGTCACACGCCGCCATATGGCTTCCATATCGCTGGCAAGTTGACATGAGCGCGCACGTTTCGGGCACTTTTTTCTGATCACTGTGGAGCTGTCAACATGTAGCGATCTCGCGTGTAATCTTCGGCGATCCTGCGTTCCAGAAATCGCTCGCAGAAGACTGGAAGCGATCTTCCCTTCACACATCGCCACGGCACACGCCACAATCGTAGCAGCAATGTGGCCATACTGTTTCGATATGGGCTTGCTAGAGTGTGTTTCACCGCACCCCTATCACTGCGATTGGTGGACGGCACTGCGTTCCCATTGTTCAGCCTTGCGTGAACACATGGCGCCTCAGACACGGCCAGCCAATCTGAATGCAGTATCACCCACCAATCACTGCAGATGCAGTGCGAAAAAACCACGTCCTAGCACGCCTACGGGATTTATTTCAGAATCGCTGTGTACGTTGCTATCGCCCTGTCACATGCCATGATGCGCTGAAATCGCCTGGTGAATATCGCCCGATTTCACTGCAGTGCAGGGCAATCAGGCGACGCTCCACCGGCGATTTCTCGCCGTAGAATCGCCCAGTCACATGCACATGCGATGTGGTTTCCACATCGCCGAACTCGGAAATTGCCAGCGTTCTCGCCGGTGATATGGCGGCGTGTGACGGTACCTTTAAAGATAATGTGGTCAACCTCATTAACTCATTCTGCTGTCAACAATAGACCATGTAAGGCTGGTGTCACATTTGCGTTTGGAACGCAGCGTAACCGAACGCAGCCAAACGCATGCGCACTGCATTCCTATGATTAACAGTACCTGCGTTCGGTTGCGTTCACATAATTTGTGCGCCCTTTGAATGCAGCCTGTTGTATTTATTGTGCGTTCACGGGCGCTTGTTTTATCAGTAAACGCACAAAAAAATGCATGGATTTTAATGGATCCGCAGTGTCCTCCGCATGACAATGCAGGAGAACGCTGCAGATCACATTGAAATCACTCCCGGTGGCCGCCGCTGATCTCCCGGTCACAGCCACTGCTAATCTCCCGGCGGTGTCTGTGCGGGAACTTGAAGAAACAGCTGATCTGACAGCTGTTTAAATCTCCTGCGCCGACATCACCTCTTCGGTGTCGGCGCGGGAGATTTACACAGCTGTCAGATCAGCTGTTTCTTCAAATCTCCCGCACCGACAGCGGCGGAAGATCAGCGGCGTCCGGGATGAGGAGATCTCTGCCACTGATCTCCGCCTCCCAGCCGCTTCCGAGACAGCCGATTGGCAGGCCGGGCACCATACCAATGTGAACGCATGCGGAGATTCTCCGCTGCGTTCACATCAGTATGGGCTGCGTTTACGGTGCATTTTCTTCTGCAAATGTGAAACCAGCCTAACACAGAGGCTATAGGAGGCAAATGGGGCAAACGTTTTAATGAAACCTAATTGTAAAAATGTTTTTTAGCCCGAAATGCATGCACTTAAGTAATAAAAATCAAATAGCCCTTAAAAGTGGAGAACCCCTTTAAAGAGGACCTGTCACCAAACCAGGCATGGTGATCTAATTACAGCACTGGATACAGCATGTCTGCTGCATGCAGAAGGGGTCCCCCAGCACTTGAGCAGCCCTGTACCCCGAGATAATACACTTAGAAAACTTAAATGCTACAGCCACTAAGGAGGTGGCTAGGGGCTGCAGCCAAGGGCAGATTCACACCCCCTGCCTGTGTAATCTGCCCACCACTGCCAATCATTCTCTCCCTGTCTACAACATTTAAACCGAGGTTTTTTCTCTCTCCCGTGTAGCCCCGCCCCTCACAGGGCGGGGCTAACGAACTTTCTGGGAGAGAGAAAAAAAACCTCTGTTTAAATGCTGCATACAGGGAGAGAATGATTGGCAGTGGTGGGCAGATTACACAGGCAGGGGGTGTGAATCTGCCCTTGGCTGCAGCCCCTAGCCACCTCCTTAATGGCTGTAGCATGTAAGTTTTCTAACTATATTATCTCGGGGTACAGGGCTGCTCAAGTGCTGGGGGACCCCTTGCCTGCATGCTGCAGACATGCTATATCCAGTGCTGTAATTAGATCACCATGCCTGGTTTGGTAACAGGTCCTCTTTAAGCGAACACAAGAGCAATGCATACTGATGTATCAGTTAGGGCTAAATACATAAATATTCACATTGGCTTGGTGGTGAGATCTCCCCTACAGAAGTGAGAATTGGGACTTTTAACAACGTTTTCATCTGCCTTATAATTAGCTAACCATGTCTATTTACCCACCATACCTTTTTATAAGTTTCAGAAACTCACAAAGTTACAAATTCCTGTGCAAGTCATGTCAAAATTAGTCATTTTTTTATTTAGCTCCCAAAAGCTTTACTTTGACACTTTTTGCCTTCATTTCTGACAGTAAAGTGGATAGGTGAATATTATCGGAGCTTGCCATATCATTACTTTCTAACATGCTCTTCTTATACTGCAACAGCGGAGTTCATCAACCTGCCTTCCATTAAATTACAGTAGATAATCTCCATCATTTCCCATCAGACTGACTTAATATATGGAATTGCAAAGACTAAATATCCAGTGAGAAGTGATTTTTAAGGAATAGGTCTGATTTCAAGGTTAAAAGTGTCCATGTACCTTATATCCGGAGGCCATAGGGCGGCTCGGTGCTTGTGTGTACACCTGGAGGCCATAGGGCAGCTCGGGACTTGTGTATATACCTAGAGGCCATAGGGTGGCTCTCAGGGTTTGTGTGTATACCCGGAGACAATCGTGTGGTTCTCAGGGTTTGTGTGTATACCCGGATATAATAGTGTGGCTCTCGGGGTTTGTGTGTATACTCGGGAGACCATAGGGCAGCTCTCAGGATTTTTGTGTATACCCGGAGGCCATAGGGCGGCTCTCGGGGTTTGTGTGTATACCCGGAGGCCATAGGGCGGCTCTCGGGGTTTGTGTGTATACCCGGAGGCCATAGGGCAGCTCTCAAGGTTTGTGTGTATACCCGGAGGCCATAGCGCGGTTCGGGGTTTGTATGTATACCCGGAGGCCATAGCGTGGCTCTCGGAGATTGTGTGTATACCCGGAGGCCATAGGGCGGCTCTCGGAGTTTGTGTGTATACCCGGAGGCCATAGGGCGGCTCTCGGGGTTTGTGTGTATACCCGGAGGCCATAGCGCGGTTCGGGGTTTGTATGTATACCCGGAGGCCATAGCGTGGCTCTTGGAGATTGTGTACATACCTGGAGGCCATAGGGCGGCTCGTGGTTTGTGTGTATACCCGGAGGTCATAGGGCAGCTCTCGGGGCTTGTGTGTATACCCAGAGGCCATAGGGCAGTTCTCGGGGTTTGTGTGTATACCTGGAGGTCATAGGGCAGCTCTCGGGGTTTGTGTGTATACCTGGAGGCCATAGCGCGGCTCTCGGGTTTGTGTGTATACCTGGAGGACCATAGGGCGGCTCTCTGGGTTTCTGTGTACACCTGGAGGCCATAGGGCGGCTCTCTGGGTTTCTGTGTACACCTGGAGGCCATAGGGCGGCTCTCTGGGTTTCTGTGTACACCTGGAGGCCATAGGGCGGCTCTCTGGGTTTCTATGTATACCTGGAGGTCAGTCTATTCACATGAACAGTAGTGCAGCAATGTAACTGGTATAGGGCAGCAGCAACCAAGACCAGGAAGATGGGGTGTATTCCAGTGGAGGCGACCAGAACTGGACCCTTTATTCACCCGGTCAGCAGGATCCTACCCAGAAGTTGATCTTCTGCACTCAGTTGCCGCCTTGTGCCAGGTTCTGGTTCTTGCTCCCGTGTGTGGAGCCATCCTGTTTTCCCAATCATACCTGACGCTGACAAAAGACCGGGCCACATTCTTGAGATAGATATGCATCCAAGACGTGATCTGCCATGGCCAACTATCACCCAAGGGATATCCTTTGGATAGTTCATAAATGTCTGAATGGGTTGTCCTAGACTAAAGGAATGACGACCCATCCTCAGGACAAGTTATCAATATGAGACTGGCACACCTGAAGATCAACCAATATCTGCTCCAGCCTGATTTCAACAATGCATTTAGCAGAACAGTACGGCGGCCAGTGCTGAGTATGCCATTTCATCTCCCGTTAAAGTGATTTGGTGAAATCACTTGGTTGGTTGCAGAATTTCATAGCCTTTCATGACCAAGTCTTAGCAGCATAATTGCCACCATTATAAAGCACCATAGACTGCATTTATGTGTACGATCTATATCCGCCTATGTAATCCGTAAATAAAAAGTGCAAAATGAAATTACTCCAGGTTTGTCTATCATTCACTGATTCATGTATGTTCTTATAACCTACACATGTACCGTAATTGGTTTGAACTGGTTGAGTGAACTGACCGATTCCCTTTAAAGTGAATCTGTCAGCAGGTTTTTGCTATGTAATGTGAAGACATCATGTTATAGGGGTTAACACACAGATTTCAGCAATGCATTTCTTATCAAGCTCTGTGCTGTTGTTTACTTGCAATGTTTTTCTTAGCACCAAGAGATTATCATTGCTGGAAATACAGCTGCATGTCCCTGGTGGTCCAACATGCCACCTCCTGTGATTAGCATGTAGCACACTTGAAGTGTAATTGGTGTCCATGCAAACATGACCTACACAATTGGACACAGCTTGTTACCCACAACCCACCTCCACCGCTAGCAACTATTTGTGTGTTATTTAATTCGTATACATAAGGCGGCCGTCACACGCACAGATATCTTTAGCGATATTGTAAGCGATCACGTGCACGCGCAATCGCTTACAATATCGCTCACATCGCTGGTGAGATGTCACACAGACAGACTCACCAGCGATGTGGAGCAGCGATCTCGCTGGTTACTATGGTACACATCGGGTAACTAGGCGCCGCGCGTCGCTTAGTTACCCGACGTGTACCATAGTTACCATCTCCCAGCATAGGCGCGGTCGCTGGGAGATGGATCATCGTGGTGTCATACACCACGATGATGCAGATCGTTGCATCGTTCATCGCTAGATCTGAGAACCGAACCTCAGATCAGCGATGTCACGATCAAGCGATTTACCATCGTAAATCGCTTGATTACATGCAACGATATCTTGCCCGATATCGCTTAAGCGATCAAAAAGGAGATCGCTTAAACGATATCGGGCAAGATATCGTTCCGTGTGACGGCCCCCTAACATATATAACTCAATGGCCCTCACTTACCACACTACCCCTGAGAAAGCCCTTACCAGTGGTGATACCTGTGGGGTTCGTTTTTCCGCCATAGTGTTGCCTGTGTATACGGAGTCCGCCACTTATTTTATACCAAGTTATTCACTTGGTGAGGTAGAATTTCTTGTCATTGTGCCAATAGTATAACTGTTTTGATAAATTCATTGCATGCTTTACATGCAGGAAGCATCATTAACACCAGGAACTGGAGAACTGCTTTAAAGGGAATCTCTCAGCAGGATTTTACTATGCGTTATAAGCTGAGAACAGCATGCTGCAAGGGTTAAAACACAAAAAGCAACTGCTTCTCATCATGTGTGAGCCACTGTTTACCTAAACTAAAGGGTTTATTACCCTGTGATTAAAATTACAGGACTAGAAACTCATGCGCAAGGCAGTCCAACATGCACCCTGGCAAACTAAATGCAGCACTGAATGCAGCATGTCTGCTGCATTCAGGGAAGGGGCCCCCCATGTCTATAGCCCCCCTGTAAGCTTTAAAAAAGACTTTTGAAACCTTACAGTTAAGAGGTCTAATGGGTGGGATCTTATTAAGTAGTCTAATGGGTGGAATCTTATTAAGAGGTCCTTGCTGCTGGTACAGCCCTCCCTGCCTCCTCCTTGTGTATTCCACCCCCTCTATGTGTCTGTCGCTGTCTCCTCTTCTGCTGGGTCTGCCCCCCTCTTCTGCTCCTGACCTCACACAGAGCAGGAGCAACAGAGGGCAGACCCAGAACAAGAGGAGGTGGCAGATACCTAGAGGGCAACACACAAGGAGGAGGCAGGGAGGGCTGTGCCAGCAGCCAGGACCTATTAATAAGATCCCACCCAGGCGACCTCTTAACTGTAAGGTTTCTAAAGTCTTTTTTAAAGTGTACTGGGGGGCTAGAGCCATGGGGGAGCCCTTTACTGAATGCAGCAGACATGCTGCATTTAGTTTGCCATGCATCGGGGGGGGGTGACAGGTCCTCTTTAACTAATAACATTGAATATACAATCTCTATAGAGAGCCTGGAATGGGCAAAGCAGCTCTCCAAGCTCTGCTACTTACTTGCCACTCAACTCTTTGATTGTGTGATAACGGCTGCAGTCAGTAATCTGTGATACCTCGTTGGATTCAGAATCTCTTTGCCTACATTATGTTGCTGTCAGATGAGGTAGCAAAAACCTGCTGACAGATTCCGCTTTTAATCTTATTGGATATGATCCTCTTGGCTCATGTCATGTTTTCTTGATGTTCGACGTTTACATTTCCATTATTATTATATCACTGTATTTATACAATGTTTACATGAACAATTTCAGTATCTTTTGTCCATAGCTTCTTATCACTGGATTGTCTATCATCATCACATTACTCGGCAATCAGTGTTTTAGTATTTGGTGTTCAGCGCCTTGTTCTCACGGCATGGGATGTTACCCATAAAAAGGTTGATTGATGTCTATGTAACTTTTTGTCTGTTTTAATTGTGCTTAACTTCATGTGGTTCCTTTTTTGTCTTGTGATGAAACTAATAATATAGCGATTTGTATAGGTGATCACTTCTTTGGCATGTTCTTTACTCTCATACACTATCCTGTAATAAGCAGCTCACTGTCTATAGACATTGTACCTACAGAGCCTGGTGTGGGTGGGGGCAGCTCCTCTAGGTCTGTTGCGTGGCTAAATCTATTGTGTCAGAACCACCACACCGAGTAATCTAAGTGATACATCGTTATATTTAAGGTCTCTATGCCTACAACATGCTGCACTCAGATGAGATAGCAAAACCATCTGACCAGTTCCCTTTAAGGGTTGAGTAATGATTTTTTTTTTAATTTGTGACTTTTTATTCTGGTGAGTTTCTTAACCCCTTCATGACTTTGCGATTTTTAGTTTTTCATTTTCATTTTTCGCTCCTCGGCTTCCAAGAGCCATAACTTTATTTTTCCGTCAATATAGACATATGACGGCTTTTTTTTTTTTGCGGAACGAGTTGTACTTTCAGATGCAATCATTTATTTTACCCTATAGTGTACAGTAAAATGGGAAAAAAATTCCAAGTGCAGTGAAATTGCATGTTTATTTTTTGGGTTTTTATTCCCCATGTTCTCTATATGGTAAAACTATTTGCATAATATTGAGATTAAGGAGACGGCACTCACCAGAACGTCTTCAAATGTGCATCAAACTTTATTCCATTAGCTGGAATAGGAGGTTACAAGTGGTGCAGGGTGGACTACAGGCACTCCGTTTCACGTGTTAATACTTCAGCGGGTCCATACTCATTGAGTATGGACCCATTGAAGCGTGAAACAGAGTGCCTGTAGTCCAGCCTGCACCTCCTCCCTGCACCACTTGTAACCTCCTATTCCGGCTAATGGAATAAAGTTTGATGCACATTTGAAGACGTTCTGGTGAGTGCCATCTCCTTAGGCCGGGTTCCAACCACAGTATGGTCCAATCCGGGGTTGTCTGGTGTGAACCGGACAGCCCCGGATCAGATTTCGACCCCACAGTATGCTATGGAGCCGGATGGCAGCTATCTGCCATCTGGCTTCCATCTGTCCGGGAGGATCCGGGTGTAATCGGATTTTCCTCCCGAACACAAAAACGTTGCACGCAACATTCTTGTGTCCGGGGGGGAGAAATCAGAGACACTTGGATCCTCCCGGTCCAATATGGCGCCCCCTAATATGGGGGTCTATGGCGCCGGATCACACGCGCAGCCGCACCCGGGTGCCGGACGTTGGGTGCTGAAGCTCAGCGCCGGCCAGCGATCAACTTCAGCACCATGGAGCGGTCTCCTGCTGACTGTTCATGACTGTGGCTAGATCCCTGCTAGCTGTGATCCTGAATTATCAGCAGCGGCTGCTATAAGAAGAATCCGGCTGGACAACGGACCGGAGGGCATATTTGTCCCTCTGGTTCTGTGTCCAGATCAGGTCCGGGGCTGTCCGATTCACATCGGACAGCCCCGGACCTGATGCTGCCGTGATGTAAAACCAGCCTTACTCTCACTATTATGCAAACTATTTTATAAGCTATGGGATTGTACAATTCCAGAACCAATTCCTCAGCTGGTAACCTGACTTTATGGGAAGACCCATAAAATATTGCTAGTGCCCGGAACTCTTGATCATAAATATATGGTAAAACTGACATGACGGGGTGATTCCTCGGATCGGTACGAGTTCGTAGATACCAAACATGTATACTTTTACTGTTATCTAAGTGGTGAAAAAAAATTCATAAGTTTGGAAAAAAAAAAGATTTGCACTTTTTGCGCCATGTTCTGTGACCCGTAGCGTCCTCATTTTTCAGGATCTGGGGCTGTGTGATGGATATTTTTTGCGTCTTGAGCTGACGTTTCTAATGATATCATTTTTGGGTGGATGTGCTGTTTTCATCGCCCGTTATTGCAATGTTGCGGCAACCAAAAAAAAACGTAATTTTGGTGTTAGGACCTTTTTTTCCGTTGCGCAGTTTAGGGCTCTCATTAATTGATTTTATGTATTGATAGATCAGGCAATTCTGAACGCGATTATACCAAATATGTGTATTTTTTTTTAATACTTTTATTTTGAATTGGAGAAAAGGGGGGTGATTTGAAGTTTTGTGGGGTTTTTTCATATTTTTTAAAACTTTAACATTTTTTAATGAATTCTTGTTTTTACACAAAGCCCCATATGTCTCAGGGATTAATGTTTTATAATATTATTAATAAGTAGCCTGCCCCTGTCCTGATTGATATGGACTGATGCATGCGATGAAAGAAATACACCGATAGCACAAGCAGGTGTAAGCTCTCCTCAGCCCTCCACAAGGCACAGCTCCAAAGTGAGTTTTTTATTGATCACACAAGGGTTTTAACAAAAGCTCTCTAAAGGTACCGTCACACAGGGACATATCGCCGGCGATGTTGCCGGCAACCGAGGGGCGTGGCCAGGTTGCAGCGACATCGCCGGCGAATTGCCGCGTGTGACAGGGCGATAATCAGGCGATGAATCGCCTGAGTCAC
Organism: Allobates femoralis; assembly: GCA_033576535.1. Classification (NCBI taxonomy): domain Eukaryota; kingdom Metazoa; phylum Chordata; class Amphibia; order Anura; family Aromobatidae; genus Allobates; species Allobates femoralis. The sequence goes on along the minus strand of JARQOC010000011.1, from coordinate 209,190,746 downwards.
ATCGCCAGGTTTCCCAACAATGTTGGGAAACCTGGCGATGTTGCTCAGGCGATTCTGCCTGATCGCCCTGTGTAACGCGGCAACCCGCAATGTTACGGGCGATTCCGCCTATCTACAACATTGCGGGTTATCGCTCGCTGGGTTGCTGGGCAACTCAGCGAGCGATAGCCGCGGCAACTAGCCGGCGACATCGCCGGTAAGTTGCTCAGTGTGACATCTCCCCGGCGATGTTGTCAGGGATGCGCGCTCCCGCGATCCCCGGCAATATCGCCGGCGATATGTCCCTGTGTGACGGTACCTTTAGGGGCTCGGTTTACACACACAATGGGGACAAATGGAATGCATTTATTGGTGGGACATGGTCTAGTCCATGGAGGGGGATTGTTCATGAGGTCATCAAGGTGAATTAGTCCTTCAGGTCTCCAAAAGTTAGTTTGATCTGTGAAGCCATCAGATGAGGTGTCATTCTGTAGCGGCCGTCACATGCTAAGATATCGCGAAAGATATCACTTGAACGCGCCAGATTTAACATCGCATGAACGATGTCTCTGCGTGTGACAGCAATATACGATGAGCAAGAATTGATGAAATCGCAAAATCGTGATCTGAGCTCCGGAGCTCAGATCTTGCGATGAGCGATTTCACGATCTGTCTCATCGTGGTGTATAACACCACGATGAACGATCTCCCAGCGGCAGAGCCTATGCTGGGAGATGGTAACTATGGTACACGTCGGGTTACTATGCGACGCGCGGCGCCTAGTAACCCGATGTGTACCATAGTAACCAGCGATCTCGCTGCTCCACATCGCTGGTGAGTCTGTCTGTGTGACATCTCACCAGCGATGTGAGCGATATTGTAAGCGATCGCGCGTGCACGTGATCGCTTACAATATCGCAAGCAATATCTTAGCGTGTGACGGCCGCTTGTGATTGATCACTCTTTGTCTTGACTGCAGCTTTGTCTCAGAACATGTGGTGATGTGGCAGGAAATGGGAGCCATCTTTGTCTGATACAAACTTATGTAAGGTGGAAATAATACACTCTATAGATCATTTCTCCCATGCCCTTATAGCTTACAGTTAATTAAGTATTTTGATCTTAAGGCTCTCCTTAACATATGGAGGCACCCTGCTGCAGCATCTGATCACTTCTGCCATGTCCCAATGAGCTGCAGTACATCGGGACATGGCATTTGCTTTCACTTTCAGTGGTTGGCAGTGCTCGCCAACCACTGAGAGGAAGTGAACCGTGATAGCTTCTGGGTTCACACCAGGACCGGGGGCTATCACGTGAGCACCGGAGATCCCGCGATCTTATCGCGGGATCTCCGGTGCAGGCGGGGAACATCGCGATCCCAGCCGTTGCGGTTTTGGATCCTACGGTCAGTAAATGACAGCGGGATCCAAGGGGTTAACAGCACCAATCGGATGCTGTAAGCCCGACATCTCAGCTGAGATGTAGGGTGAATGATGTGAGCTCCACGCCAGTGCTCACATCAAAGGCGGGCACCCGACCCTTGACGTTGTATTACGTCAAGGGTCTGGAAGGGGTTAAAATCCCAAGAAACCCCTTTATGCATAGGATTACCAGAAGGATAAAGGGGTTAAACACTGATGTAATACAGAATACCTTTAATGGTTTATTCAAATATTGATTTATTAGTCAATGCGTTGAGTAATAATAAATCAATGATTGAATGAGCCATTAGCGGTCTTCTGTATTACAGCAGTGCAGTGTTTAACCCTTTTATCCTTCTGGTTATATTTGCTTCACATTTGGGGACTGTAGCAGCCATGATAAGTGAATATTGTGGTTGTGACTCTCACAACCACAGATGGTGAGCCTCTAAATATGATATCTATATATCAATATCACTCAGGTAAGACCCTATTTTGTGCTCTTTATCCCTTCCAGCTTTCAACCTTTTTTATCCTATGTAAAGGATTGGCACATACTTAAAGGGAATCTGTTAGCAGGTTTTTGCTATTTAATCTGATAGCAGTATGATGTAGGAGCAGAGACCCTAATTACAGGGATGAGTCATTTATTAGGCTGTGTGCTGTAGTAATCTTTTTGTCATCTGGTTTTGCTTTGTTCTTTATTTTCCCCTGTGGCGTATTCTTATACCTCTGTGTGTATTGCTGTGAGCGATGGTTTTCTTGTTGTTTTATTTGTGTGGGGATTTACCGCTCATGGCCATCCTTGGGTGGGTGGGGGAGAGGGGGTATTAGACCAAGGCTGGCCAAGAGCAGGGCAAGCGTGGCGGCTCAGACATCCTCACCATCAGAGGTAACACTGGAATAAATGACACTTGGGGTCCCCCAGCCTGAGAATCAGTCTAGGAGACCCGGTCCCCTTGTTATTCTTTACAACTTCATGACATGCTAATGTTAGTATGGATCCTAACACAACAGGAAGTTAACTCCTTAACGACATCCTCTCCACATGTACGGCGCAGGCTTACAGGGTGCTTGTCATTATAAAGCTCCTTTGAAACTCAACCTTAATACTGTGATATTGCTGTAAATGCTGGAGAATGGTCCTGCAAATTAATTTGCTCATCTTTAATGGTACCTTTACACGCCGCCACAACAGGATGCATACAACCCGCTACAGGCTACAAATGTAGCTTGTCGCGCCAATATCGCCCGTAGTAGCGGCGTGTGAAGACGGGATGACACAGCCGGCTACAGATACCTCTGTATCCGTGCACTGCCCATAAACAGATGGCTACATCGCCGAGTGTAGCGAGCTGTATCGGCGTGTAAAGAAGCTACAGAAGGGAACTCTGGACACCCGGCGATGTAGCTGCAATGTAGCTAAGGCGTGACCCAGGCTCCGTGTTACCGCGCCCCATCTGCGATCATTGGTGGAAGATGGTGCGGTCCGATTGGTTGTCGGCGCACAGGGCGGCATATTTAAGGAGCTGACGAGTCACACTACACAATTGCTCGAGCGTCAAACATTAATCAGCCTCCTGCGATGCCTGGCCAATCATGGTATTATTGCTTTGTCCTATCAGCGTACGGACGTCTCGTAATCCACAATTGTAGCACGCCTATGTGCTGTCCCTGCTGCACCAGGTACGCCCATAGTAGTTGGTTGTAGCGGTGTGTAAATGAGCTACAGACGGCTACTTGCGACACCCGGCGATGTAGCTAGCTATAGATGTAGCGTAGCGTAGCGCACCTTGTGGCGGCGTGTAAATAGGGTGCGTTTCCCGTTGGTAACCGTTCGGGCGTGCTCGTGCACGTGAAGTAGCCATTGGTATCCATCCTGTTGTGGCGGCGTGTAAAGGTACCATAAAGGTTTTTTCCATGATTAAAGCTCATTTTAACCAATAGATCTTGGAATTATAATAATTTACATAATTAAATGTGTTTAATAACAATGTTCCTGTGCGGAGATAATCTTATATATGTGTCCCTGGTATGTACTGTGTAATGGATTTGTCTGACCGTACAGGGACATGGTCTGATCATACCACATCTCCTGTGCTGAGATAATCTTATATATGTGCCCCTGCTATGTACTGTGTAATGGATGTGCCTGACCGTACAGGACATGGTCTGATCATACCACATCTCCTGTGCTGAGATAATCTTATATATGTGTCCCTGCTATGTACTGTGTAATGGATGTGTCTGACCGTACAGGGATATGGTCTGATCATACCACATCTCCTGTGCTGAGATAATCTTCTATATGTGTCCCTTCTATGTACTGTGTAATGGATGTGTCTGACCGTACAGGGACATGGTCTGATCATACCACATCTTCCTGGGCAGGAGAAGGAAGTAAAAGAGTATAAAGTCAGTCAATATTATATTCACCTTTTGATGTCTTGTGGAATATGGCAGTGGTTTTTAACCCTTCATCCTCCTTACTCTATATGCACCACGCTGGTGACTGCAGCAGCCGTGATCTGCTTTTATAGTGGTTGTGACTCTCACAACCACACAAGATGAAGCCTCTGATACCTATTTAGGGCATATTTTATCTCTCAGACCCTTCATCCTCCCTACCTTACTTTTCTGAGATCATGACCTTTGGGTTTTCATTGGCTGTAAGCCATAATCATCAACATTAACATAAATAAACACATTAAATAGATCACTCTGTAATGACTGTATAGAATATATGGGTTTCACTTTTTGTATTGAATTACTGAAATAAATGAAGTTTTTGATGATAGACTAATTAATGGAGATGCATCTGTATAACATTATCTCAGTACAGGAGCATTCTTTTTTAAACACATCTAAGATCTATTGATTAAAATGAACTTTACTCGTGGGTAGACCCCTTTAAGTTTGTGTATACAGCTCCGATGCAGAGTCAATGTCTTCCTGTATAGCTGCTCCCGGTCATGCAACTGAAACACAAACATTTGCAGGATCACAATCTTGAAATAAGGAAGACGGCACTCACGGGTCTGTTGCTGTGCTTTTACTCAGGGTGCAATATTCACATGGTGCACGGAGGGGGTGTATAGCTGAGGTGACGACGGCACCGTTTCGCGCAATGTGCGCTTCCACGGGTCACCCCGTGACCCGTGGAAGCGCACATTGCGCAAAACGGTGCCATCTTCACCTCAGCTATACACCCCCTCCCTGCACCATGTGAATATTGCACCCTGAGTAAAAGCACAGCAACAGACCCGTGAGTGCCGTCTTCCTTATTTCAAGATTATATTATATGTTGCCTAGTGACGGGCACCACCTGGCCGAACACCGGTCGCTCCGGAGCGTTCTCTCCGATAAGCCAGCAGCATTGGTGCCCCTGTTCCTTCTGTGTTTTGATTTGCAGGATCACAGTCTGGCAGTCACATAAGCCGCCTTTGAGCCTCTTCCTACCTGCCGGCAGCCCCAATAGGTGTTCTGATTAGTAGGCCCAGTGTTGTGGAGCGACGCACATATGATGCTACAATGGGATTAGTAATCAGAAGAAACACCAGGGATGCCGGCTTGTAGGTGGAGGTTCATAGTGATCTGGTCAGACAGGTCATGGCCGCTGGACAATGTTTTTTCATACCCACATATGATCTCTAGACATGCCTGTATGTATGGTAGCATAGGGAGACCTACCATAACTTACCATACGTAGACACATTAAGACACGCTCATCACGCTGCCGGGACACATCCACTCTCTTCACTCTTGTATATGGCCGTTTCATAACCTAGCAGACTTCCTTTATATAAAATTGTTACTAATATTTGTATTATTTATTAGAATTTATAGAAGTGACAGTCAAATCAATATTAAACTGACTTAATTGACATCATAATTAAAATATAGGATAAACATTAGTGCTGCCTCACATACATTGCCTCACAAAGGAGCAATGGCGAAACGCGCATTGGGGCGAGGGCACATGTCTCCATAATGAATAATTGCAACCCATCTCCTTTAACACCAGCTATTGGCTGCTTTATATCTACAGTATACATTCACTGTTAATGGGCATAGGGGTTGGGACCAGTGCTCTCATCAGGGAAACTCTGATACAGATATTTTTCCTGTTAATGGTTGCTATTCTACACTCACTTATATAATAGGGATCTTTTACTGAGGTTTGATTGGTTGCTATTTTGTACTTTTTTTAAGAGAGCGATATCTTAGGTTACGTTCACATGTTCAGTTTTTGGTCAGTTTTTCACATCAGTATTTGTAGATGTGGATGAAGTATGCAGATTTGGTGATGTTCTTCTATTATACTTTTCCTCCTGTTGTTCCACTCCTGGGTTTGGCTTGTAGATACAGATGTAAAATACTGATCAATATAAAACTGATGAGAAAAACTGACCAAAAACTGAACATGTGAACTAAGCCTTACAGACTACGGAGGCATCATCAATCCAGGCACTTACACTTTATTTATCCTCACGGTGTATCTAATCCACATTACATTGAACCTTTTCAGGGGGCCAACATTCCCTACCGTATATGTGAAGCATTGTTTGCTAATTTATTTCCTATTTTTAAATCATTGTCTCAATAAAGTCATTTTAATATTGATTTGATTCTGTCACTTCTATAAATTCCAATCATATGGTGTATTGGATTAATGGGATACAGTTAAGTATTGAAGTGCTGTCCATTTTGCCTTTATTCTTTGGACATACCGGTATATGATTCCTATTTTAAGTGTTGTCTTAAGTCAAGCAAAGCGGGCTGGTGTGATCCTTTCTTATTTTCGTCAATAGTGTGATTTTCCTACATGCCCTTCCATCTCTATAGACATCCCCTGTACATAGATATCAGGATATTCTATAATTCTAATGTCGACATCACTACTGTGACGCTGACATACCGCTGCAGCCTGGCCGTATGCCTCCTCCTCTCTTCTCGGCCGCCCATGTGCGCTGCTGCTGTCTCCAGCTCCCACGTCCTGTGCATGGTACACAGGTTCACTTGGAGTTAACTTAAGACATGCACCCATGATCCTGCACTTAAGGGGCCAGTGCGCTAGTACACGGCAGTGCCCCTCAGCCTATGGCTGAGAGACACTAGGTATAGACTAGGTAACCGCATACAGGATTTCTCCTATGCTTCTGCTATACTCTGTAACTCTCTGCCCCAACAAATCAGACACTTGTCTACCCTGGGAACCTTCAAAAGAAACCTGAAGACCCACCTCTTCTGTCAAGCCTACACCCTACAATGAGACCCGGTTCACCACACTATCTCTCAATAGGCACCACCCTACCCTACTGTATCCCCACCCATTCCCTCGTAGACTTTGAGCCCTCGCGGACAGGGCTCTCTCCCCCCCCCCCCCCTGTATCTGTACGACTTTAATGTCCATATATATTCTACCTGTTATTGTCTACCCTTTCCATATGTAAAGTGCCATGGAATCTAATGGCGCTATATAAATAAATAATAATAATATTTAAGGCATCCTCCCACTAAGGGAGGTACCTGAGCAATGTGTGAGTTTAGTTAATCAGTTTACTGTCTGCTGAGCTAGTTTTCAGGTCCTGTTACCCTGTGTCCGCTACCAGTCCCTGTGTCCTGCCTTGCCATATCGGTCTACACCTTCTGTGTCCTCTGTACCAGCTTGCACCTGCCATTCTGCCTGCTATAACTGCCCCAGCTGCACCTGCCTACACCAGAGATTGTGCCCGTGTCCATCCCTGCATCACCTGCCTGCACCAGAGACTGTACCTGGGTCCGTTCCTGTGTCCCCTGTCCTGGGGGTCTGCTGCCAGAGTCCCCTCTGTGGTCCAGTGGCCTCGGCATGCATAACAATAATATACTGGGCAGTAAGCAATCTACGTATGATCGGAGTGTCCACATCTCCTTCATTGTTTACATAGCACCCCCCACCCTATGTTGTTCCTATGGGTGCTATGTGTCTGGTATTACATCCAGTCCCGTAGAGATCACAGCCACTTACTTATATTAACATTCTTATTATTTTCTGATTAACAAGAACAACCTTCAAGTACAAGACACGGAACAGACTAATGTCCATTTTGCATAGTGTGAACACAAATTGTTGGTGGGGTATCCTGGAATGAAAGAGATAGTGCAGAGCAAATAATCGATATACACAACATTCCCCCCCTCACCCCCGTCTGAGCTAATCATCCAGCTGGCACAAGGCGGCCACCCCTCGGTTTATCCAGTGCTTCTCAGGCTTGTCAGTGGGGAGCTCTATGGGGAGGACGTAGTTGGTGGAGTGTCCGGTTGTGGACAGCGTTCCTCGCCTGGCACTGGTTTTGTACACGGGACAAAAGTATGAATTCTGTGGGACAAACTTGGAACTTTCTCCAGGTTTCAGCCATATGATGGGTAAAGAATCATAAAGGATTTTGGGAAAAGATTCTCCTAATTGCATCTTCTGTCTATCCCACCGAGCTCCTTCAAGGAAGAGTCCTTTGATGTAAGCGCCATCTTCTGGAGGCCTGTCTATTGTGTTCTCATGAGAAGTCACCTGAAATTACAGATTGGGAATTATAGCACAAGAAAATGTGATTGAAGATAAGATGCAACACCAGACACAACCCGGGAAACTGTACTGTCAAATAACTTTTCAAAAACAGCTGTCCTGTCTGTATATGAAGAATTATGTTATATCTGGCTATTATATGAATTGTATCGACTAAGATGGCCGCCGGGGGTGACTGACGCATGTGAGAGGGCTCTACGCTGGTAGGTCTCAATCCACCACCATCTACACCTACCTGAGCCCCTGACATAGCCTTTACACTGCTCCTGTCACCCCCACACAGCTTGTGTCTGGCCAAGCTATCCATTGTGCTGGGCTCAGCCGGAAAGTGTCTGCTGATGTTCGTGGACCCGGAGCCCCTGGCTTGATCATCACTGCACATCTCCCCGCTGCATCGGACCCCTCGCTACATCTGTTCCCTGGTTATATCTCATCCACATGCTAATCTCACCTCAGGCACTGTGCATTGTCTTGACTTGGCGTTGTGCATTTAGTCTTGACTTGGCGTGACTCCATCACCAATGCTCACCTTCCTGCTGCATCTGATCCCTGACTGCATCTGACCCCCGTGCCTCTCACCCCTGCTGCAATCCTATCCCTGCCTACTGTATACAATGTTTCTGCTTTTCACTCTCACTCCCATCCTACTCCACTTCCTACTAACTCCACCCATCCTTCCACCTAGTAATTTTAATAGTGCTCTCTCCCTCTATCCTACCAAGCCATCTCACCCACTCCTCTGAACTTTTCCTTCACACTCAACCCTTTGTTTCCACATAAACTCTCCTGCTCCCACCTTCTAACCCTCTCCCTGCTCCTTCTTCTTGCTGGTGACATTTCTCCTAATCCTGGTCACCCCATCACATCCCCAGTCACTTCTACCCCATACCCACTCCCCAATACAAACTTGCAACCCCCATAACCTTATACCCATTCATCCAGCCCCCCAACCCCCTACCTGGCACACTTTTGAACGCTGTCTCGGTATGCAACAAATGCTCATTCATCAATGACCTCTTCACCTCCAACAAACTCTCATTCCTTGGCATCACCGAAACACGTCTTTCCCCCTCTGACACTGCCTCCCCCGCTACACTCTCCTATGGTAGACTCACTGTTTCCCACACCCCCCCGCCCTAGCAACAACCGCGGCGAAGGTGTCGGCTTGCTCCTGTCTGACAACTGCTCCTTCATCCCAATTACTCCGCCCTCTGCCTTCCTCCTTTGAGGTGCACTCCATCCATATCTTCTCCCCCTGCAACCTCCAGCTGGCTGTCATCTACCGCCCCCCAGGATCTACCCCCATCTTTCTTGACCATTTCACCACTTGGCTTCTCCACTTCCTCTCTTCGGACATCTCCACTGTCAGATGGGCGATTTCAACATCCCCATTGACACCCCCACCCTGCCGCCTCTAGACTTCTATCACTGACCACCTCCTTTGGGCTTTCCCAATGGTCCTTCTCAGCCACTCACAAGGATAGCCATGCGCTCGACTTTGTCTTCACCCGCCTCTGTTCCCTTACTAACTTCTCAAACTCACCCCTCCCCCTATCTGACCACAACCTGCTGACTTCCTCCTCTCTCTCCCCTCCTACCATGCTAACCCCCTCTCCGGAAGCTCACTCATCCCCGCAGAAACTTTAAACTCATTGATTTCCAATCATTCTTTGAGTCCCTTCTCCCTCTCACAGACTTAGCTTCCACACATGACGCTTATGCCACCCTCTATAACACCACATTAACTACAGCCCTTGATCAGGCCGCCTCCCTCACATAAACAAAAGCTGCGCACACAGGCAACCATGGCTCACCACCCTCACCAAACAACTGCGTTGGGCATCTAGGCGGCCGAGCGGAGATGGAAGAAATCCCACTCCGCGATGCACTTCGCTATGTACAAACAGTCCCTCACTAGCTTCTAGACAGCACTCACCGCTGCAAAACCAGCCTATTTCTCTTCCCTAATAACCGCCCTGTCACACAACACCAAAGAACTATTCAAAACTTTCAACTCTCTACTCCATCCCCCTGCACCTCCTCCCTCTCCCCTCATCTCTGCCGACAACTTTGCCGCCATCTTCAAACAGAAGATCGACAAAATCAGAGAGCGCTTTGACCCACTGTCCCCTCGGCCCTCCCCCATTACTGCCCAACCCTCTTCGTCCAAAAGAAGCTTCTCCACCATGACAGAATATCAACTCTCCTCCCTTCTGTCACGATCACACCTCACCTCCTGTGCCCTCGACTCACTCCCCTCCCACTTCATCCCTGCCCTAATACATCTCTTCAGCTTATCATTCACTACAGGCGTCTTCCCCTCATCCTTCAAACATGCTTTGATCACACCCATCCTCAAAAAACCCTCCCTCGACCCTGCATCAGTCTCTAACTATCGCCCCATATCTCTTCACCCCTTCGCCTCAAAACTGCTTGAACAACACGCTCATTCTGAACTGTTCTTCCACCTCTCCTTTTGCTCCCTCTATGACCGCCTACAATCTGGTTTCCAATCCCACCACTCCACAGAAACAGCCCTAACCAAAGTCACCAACGATCTACTGACCGCCAAGAGCAAGCGACACTACTCCATCCTCCTCAACCTATCTGTCGCCTTTGACACAGTTGACCATTCCCTCCTACTTCAGATTCTGGAAACTCTTGGCATCACTGATCTCACCCTCTCCTGGATCTCCTCAAACCTAACTGACCGGACTTTTAGCGTCACCCACTCCCATACCTCCTCTTCACCCTACCCCCTATCTATCGGTGTCCCCTAAGGCTCGGTTCTGGAACCACTACTTCTCCAACTACACCCTCGGCCTAGGACAACTCATTGAGTCCCACGGCCTTCAGTACCAACTATACGCCAACGACACCCAGATCTATCTGTCTGGGCCCGACATCACCTCCCTACTATCCAAAATTCCACAGTGCCTGTCCGCCATCTCATCCTTTTTCTCCGCTCATTTCCTAAAATTGAACATGGACAAAACCGAGTTCATCGTCCCCCCCCCCACAAGTCGCTCCCCGCCTATACCAGACCTATCCATCACTGTCAACGACTACTCACTCTCCCCAGTCCTCCATGCCAAGTGCCTCGGGGTAATCCTCGACTTTTACCTCTCCTTCAAGCCTCACATCCAAGCCCTCGACACCTCCTGCCGACTCCAGCTCAAAAACATTTCCGGTAGCCGTACTTTCCTTGACCACGACACTTCTAAAACACTTGTTCATGCTCTCATCATCTTCCGCCTTGATTACTGCAACCTCCTGCTCACCGGCCTCCCCCGATACCTCCCTTGCACCTCTCCAATCTATCCTAAACTCTGCTGCCTGACTAATCCACCTGTTTCCCCACTACTCCCCTGTCTCCCCCCTCTGCCAAGCCCTTCACTGGCTTCCCACTTCTCACAGATCCCGATTCAAAACCCTTACCATTACATACCAAGCCATCCACAACCTGTCCCCTCTATACATGTCTGACATGATCTCCTGATACCTACCCTCACGCAACCTGCGATCCTCCCAAGATCTCCTTCTCTACTCTCCTCTCATTTCCTCCTCTCACAACCACATACAAGACTTCTCCCGTACTTCCGCTATACTGTGGAACTCTCTCCCCCAACACATAAGACACTCGCCTATCTTGGGAACCTTCAAAAGAAACCTGAAGACGCACCTCTTCCAACAATCCTACAACCTACAATAAGACTTGGTCCACCGCACAGTCTCACGTTCGGCACTTCCCTCCTCCTACTGTATCCCCACCCGTTCCTCATAGACTGTGAGCACTTGTGGACGGGGTCCTCTCCCCTCCTGTACCTGTATGATATCATTGTCCATACATATTGTCCTTGTCCTTCCATATGAAAAGTGCCATGGAATCTAATGGCGCTATATAAATAAATAATAATAAACAAATAATAATAATATCCTGCACTTTCACTAGTTTTTCCCTCTTCGGGCTCTGTCTTTGCAATTGACTCTGAGCTGGAGGGCGAAGACTATCTGCTCTGTTGTTTCCCATACACAGCACTGCACACAGGGATGGATTCCTGCTCTTTCTCTAACACACAAGAAGCAGGAGCATCAAGGAGGACATTGCATAGCAGTAGTGATCTATGCACTGTAAATATGTATCCAATGGTGCAGTGAGGCAAAAGACTTGTTAGAATGCTCAGTACAACTCTCCAGTGCCTCCCTTTACTTATTTTCTCACCACTTCTCCCCCTCTTCTCTCCATAGATTAGAGTAGGTTGAGTAAGCTAACACCTCATTGTGCTGTCAGTCCAAGATGACATTGAGGAGATTTTTTAGAGTGGATGATGAGTTCAGGAGGCCATGGAAAGAGGGGGAAGTGGCTCATAAGTGGAGAAGCAGAATTCCCTGATAAATTATATTACAAAGCTTCTAATATTCACCTGTACTATGGATTTTTGCAAAGTTTGATGAAAGTATAGTTACCATTTAACTTTATAACAGTAAGTGCAGTAAACTTGCAATGGAATCAGCACAAACCCCATGAATAATGGCAGTAATAACAATGTTACAATGGAATCAGCACAAACCCCATGAATAATGGCAGTAATAACAATGTTACATCAGGTAACAGTTTATTTCTCTGTGTTGGATTAGGATCATATAACATTGTATCGAAGTGTTTTCTTACCGCAAACTGGAATCCGATGTGGTCGATGGGAATGGTGTACTTTCTGGCGTAATTCTGGGAGACACCCGTCAGGAATGACTGGGTGAAATAAAATCCTGAAATCCAGAACACCTTGGGCGGCCCGTTGTCTATCCAGTCCTGTGATGAGCATACAGTATTCTCATTAGTATTCCAGATTAGTACTGGCTCAAATAAAGCCGTATGTTGACTCCACAATGACAACTCACACATACAAGAGGACATATTCTATTGGATCTGTCAGTGTTTTAATGGCCGCCATCAGGGCAAAACACCCCTAATGATGCACAGACACTGTGGAGTTTCCATTCTACAATGAAAAGAGCCCTTGTAATGAATATTGCAAACTTGGTTCCCAACTGATGCCCTTGACAATGGACAGACCTCAATTACTATCTGGTCTTGTCTCCTTCATTGGACTTACCACAATTTTAATTATGTGACGGCAAAAGGGATTGGGAAAAGTATACATCCACTTCTCCATAGATCTAGGATATGTCCAAAATTATGTATCTCATAGCTAATGATGAACCTATGTCAAGAAAAGCCCTAAATTAAGAGTCTCGGAAGCAAAACTCTACAGTGGGAACTATATCTACAGTAGGTCTCAAGTATTTACATGATGCACATACATTCATTTTGTGCCTAGATAAACCTTTTTACCCCTTTTATGATCAAGTCATCAACTGAAAAAAATTCTACCCATTTTGGTCACTGGTCACTTAGATAGATTTATTACCAAGCTCTGCCACAAGATGGCAGCACTTGTCTATACCATTCTCCACATCTGTACTATCTGCCTATAACAAAGCCTGTAAGTAACATTATGCGGAGTTTCTGCATAAAGTATATATATATATGGGTTAAAATCTGCAGAGGGTCTATATGAGGCACTAATATACCCAAATACATAGAGACACAGAGTCATTGTACTCCAATAATCGCTGGCTGTGTTACGTTCCAGCACAGACCGGCTGAATGTTCATGAGATTTAAGAGATTAAAGGAAAAGGGATCTCCGGGGAGTCAATTACCACTGAGCCAGCGTGCCGACTGGTGACAAATGAGTGCAGTCAATGAGGGGGACACTATATAATACACTGTACTGCTGTATAATCAATGAGATGGGATGTGCAGCGTCGCTATATATTATTATCAAGGGACGTGCATGATCGGCCTACTAGAATCCAGTTATAATCCTACTCATAGTGTACTAGGACTGTGGCTAAGAGTAAATCCATAAGATTTCCTTTTAGTGTGCTGATTATGTGTTTCTTACCATCTGCATAATGACTCCATTGTTCTGCACATAGTCACCACTAGATGGAGCTCACGGTTTTATTTTAGCTCAGTGTATAAATAGTATGCACTAAGCTCAGAAGCTCCCCCTGGTGGTGACTGCAGGAAGCCAGAACTGTGTTTGTTAAAAGGGAATGTCATGAGTGTGCTGCGTCCTGATATCACCTCTGGATCTGGGGTTAGGAGGTTTCATCGTTTAATATATAGCAGGCTTTCTGTAGAGCTCAATTAATGATGGTTTGCTGATTTATGACCTCTTCTATGCATAAGTGGTTAAGGACCTCTCTTTTGCTAGCTGAGTATTCTATTAGTTTATTTTTTCTCACTGCAGCTTGTAATTCCCTCCCCCTTCCACTATATATATCCGTCCCTGACCTCACTCTATGCCGGTTATAGAACTTGTATTTTTACCTGTGGAGGCGCTTGGTGTTTTTTGGCTGTGAAGTTGTTGCTTCTATTTGGAGAACGTGTTGAAACCCTGCTATACCTATTGCCTTGTCTAGGTTCTGTGTATGATTCCTTGCTCTAAAGCTCCTTCACTTCATTGACGTGGGCTGACAGTAGGTGAGTCTGATCAAGAACCTGGCAAGGTACAAGACCCAGGCATAGACACCTTCATGGGTAATACTAGGGATACTAGGGACAGGGGTTGGCCTATGGATCCCTAGCTGGAGGGACGGTTTAGGTGTGCACTGTGTCACTGCTACCTTACAGTCATGTTTGTATTATCTTCCTCTGTATGCTTACCCTATTGTGCTGTTGTGCTTAGCAACTCTCCCTGGTTCCTTAGGAAGTATGTGATACTCTTGACGGCCGATCAGGAAGCAAGGCCCGAGCAGTTATCTTCTAGTGCTGCAGTTAGGGATATTCCTATCTGTACAGGTGCCTTAAGGGACTGCACAGTTGGGGTACTAGTCTGTACAGGAACCCGTTGGGTGGAGATGCGGCAACAGAGAAGGGAATCTGTCAGTTGCTCAAAGCTGTCCAAACCCAATCTATCACTGACCAGTCAGTACGGACATCCTAGGGACAGGGAGGATGGTAACTCCTAGTTATCAATATATCCATATATTTCCAGGAAGAATAACAGAGGAATTGCACAAAACCGGAAGCTCCAGAATTGTTATTTTTTTTTAGAAATAAAGTATTTAAGTTTCATGAGAGACAATGGGTCTTCTTTATTGTGTACAAGGTGTGACGTTAATCACCCTCTGCGCGGTCACAGACATTACCTGTAGGAACTGCAGCCTGGACAGCAGGTCTGACACGTAGCTGCCCAGTGGCTTGAGAGACGGGTAGGATTTGGCTGCCCACATGGCGGGCACTCTGCCCACCAGCATGCTGTTAAATACGTTCTCCAGCTCGGATGACATCAGCACTTGGCCTTTCACGGCTTTGCCTAAATTGATGAGACTGCTCCGCACAACGTCTGTGAGCCTGTGGCCAGAAAACAAGAAGAAGGCTTGCAGCGTGAGAAAAGACAGAATGAATTAGTGCTGGCAAGAAATTAGCTGAGGCATATGCAGCCTGTTTTATGTGATAAGTCAGACAACCCCGGCTAGAACAAAGCGCGTGTGACGAGTCCCCAAACCCCGCGGGATTAAATGCATGCAAATCCAGCAGCAGGAGCTCGCAAGGACAAAACTGCTCATACCTTTTGGCTACATCTTATGTTACTGGCAAAGACTCTGTGCTCCACTGATGCCGAAATACATATTCGTATATATTACAGTATGGGCGCACACCTCTTATTATGTGGGTGCAAGCTTCAAAAAATATATAAACACTTACCAATAGATAGATCAGCTGCTAGAAAAGCAGGGTTTTAACATAGTCTTGACACATTCCCTTTAAGATCATGATTTTAACTGCACAGGGCATTTTCCCATTCACATTTCCAGGTTGCAGACATTGAGGGTGAGATTAGGACCCAGTATTAGTGAAAGAACTCTGTAAACAGTTACTGGGCTTATGATTTCATGGCTATGACATCAACTAATGCTTTCACATTTATCTTTTAGACCAGGGCCAGCTTTCAGTAGCTGTATAAATATTTCTTTGTTTCTTATTATATAATGCAATAAATTCACACAGCCATTTTGGCATTCCCTTTAAAGAAATAATGTGGTGTGCAGCTGATCTATCTATTGGTAAGTGTTTATATATTTTTTGAAGCTTGCACCCACATAATAAGAGGTGTGCGCCCATACTGTAATATATATAGTTATTTATCTTTGGAGCAGCACCCCGCCCAGTGACTAATGTGAGAACATTCACACAGGTGTTACACACTCCCTTTAAAAGCAGGGTTTTAACATAGTCTTGACACATTCCCTTTAAGATCATGATTTTAACTGCACAGGGCATTTTCCCATTCACATTTCCAGGTTGCAGACATTGAGGGTGAGATTAGGACCCAGTATTAGTGAAAGAACTCTGTAAACAGTTACTGGGCTTATGATTTCATGGCTATGACATCAACTAATGCTTTCACATTTATCTTTTAGACCAGGGCCAGCTTTCAGTAGCTGTATAAATATTTCTTTGTTTCTTATTATATAATGCAATAAATTCACACAGCCATTTTGGCATTCCATGTGAAATACATATTCGGTCACACTGTGCAGCACATTATCTCCTAGATGTCTCTCTCATCACCAAAAAGAGCTATGCATAGAGGAACACAGAGATATTCTCTGCCATAGAGAAGGTGGGGGAGACAGCAATGTGCCGGGGAGACAGCAATGTGCCGGGGAGACAGCAATGTGCCGGGGAGACAGCAATGTGCCGGGGAGACAGCAATGTGCCGGGGAGACAGCAATGTGCCGGGGAGACAGCAATGTGCAGGGGAAACAGCAATGTGCAGGGGAAACAGCAATATGCCTGGGAGACAGCAATGTGCCGGGGAGACAGCAATGGGCAGGGGAGACAGCAATATGCCTGGGAGACAGCAATGTGCTGGGAACACAGCAATGGGCAGGGGAGACAGCAATATGCCTGGGAGACAGCAATGTGCTGAGAACACAGCAACGGGCAGGGGAGACAGCAACGGGCAGGGGAGACAGCAACGGGCAGGGGAGACAGCAACGGGCAGGGGAGACAGCAACGGGCAGGGGAGACAGCAACGGGCAGGGGAGACAGCAACGGGCAGGGGAGACAGCAACGGGCAGGGGAGACAGCAACGGGCAGGGGAGACAGCAACGCGCCCGGGGAGACAGCAACGCGCCCGGGGAGACAGCAACGCGCCCGGGGAGACAGCAACGCGCCCGGGGAGACAGCAACGCGCCCGGGGAGACAGCAACGCGCCCGGGGAGACAGCAACGCGCCCGGGGAGACAGCAACGCGCCCGGGGAGACAGACAGCACAACAGTACCAATTGATCTTTATTAAATATTCTGCCTCCATCCACCACCATTGACCATTGTCAGGTCCTGCCCCATGGTTACCTGGTTGTAATGTACAGTGGCGTTAGTGTTGTACATGTTTTACATCTGAGATGACCTTTTTGTATCTCCACCATCTGTCTGCTATCAGCTGAGAATTGTATAATGTAGGGCCAGAGAGTCTGATTCCAAAAATGTATCACTTACTGGGCTGAGTACTGTAGTTTCAAAATAATCATTGTTTTATCAGCAGGAGATTATTACTACCGGACTAGGTGTCACGTGCAAACCAATCCAGCTAATCTGTGTAACATCCCCCAAAACTGATTGGCTAAATGCACAGTATTCACAGGAAGCCTTCAATAAGGGGTGTAGGCGGGTCATACATAGCCCAGAACACTTAGCTCTGCTACATCTATATCAGACAAAACAGTTATTCTATGAAAACTGCACCAAACAGCCCAGTAAATGATACATTGCTTGAATCAGGCTTTCTAGCCCTATTTTATGCTGCCCTCACATTATGCTGACATACTCCCTATAAAGGAGTTGTCCATGAGTATTATAAATATTATATAATATTATATATATTATTATTATGAGTAGAAAACTGTGTGCCACAGGTTGTTTGTGGTACACCAGCTAAGCCCCATTTACATTAAAATAACTCTGTCAGCAGTTTCTAGCCATTTAATCTGAGAGTTGAATAATGTAAAGGCAGAGATCCGGATTCCAGCAAGGTGTCACATACTTGGCTGTGTGATGTGGTATCAATATATTCAGTAAAAGATTATCACTGCAGGACTAGGTATCGCATGCAAACCAGTCCATGTAATCTATGTAAACCTATCTCCACCACTGGTTAGGCTGCTTTCACTCTGGCTATTTTCAAATCCGTATGGATTCTTGAATTTCATGGAACCACATGTACAGGCACAGATCTGTGCAAATTGATGCCAACAGATGTCTACGGACCGTTATTTTAACGGATCCATCATCAGTCACCAGAGATAGGGATGGGAGGAGCTTCTGAGCATTATCAGTACACCAAAACAGATCCAACGGATCCGTGACAAAATGGACACACACGGATGGCCACTTTAGGACCAAAGTGTGCCCATAGGATAACATGGGAGGCCATAATGGATCTGTGGCCCATCAGTTGCAAAATGGATGGAAACGGATTTGCAAATTTGCCAGTGTGAAAACAGCCATTGCTGCTTGCTGATGATGTAAAGTGCACAGCTGCCAATCTGGGGTTGTGTACAGATCAGCATTCATAGCACTGCAGCATCTACAGTAGATTAAATAGGAATTTTATCAAAACTGCACACAGTCCTGTTAGAGACATCACTGGAATCAGGCTCTCTGCCCCTACAAAATGCAGCTCCCAGATTTCATAGCAAAAACATGTTAAAAGATTACCTTAAAGGTACCTTTACACGCCGCCACTGCGTGGTAGCAACTGCCTGGCAATGGGGATTTTTGTGACTGTTGCCTTTAAATTGCTACGAAGTGGCGGTGTGTAATTTGGGAAAGTGATCGGGTTACTCGCAGTTGCTTCGGGTAGCGGTTTCCGAGCCGTGTTCAAAAATCCAAGGCAACACAAAGGGACAATTGCCCTGGTATTGGTGTGTAAACGGGGGACAGGGATGGAATCAGTGTCGCCTAGTGATTTCCCCAGGGCTTGCCACAGCGTGCTGGATACCACGCCCCATCAGCGATGATTGGTGGGGGCTACTGTGTAACCATTGGCTGTCCCTTCACAGGGCGCCATATTTGAAGATCTGTCCATTCACACTACACAATTGCAATGGTGTCATGTATCAGCCAGCCTTCCTGCGCAGGCTGCCCAATCATGACGCTATTGCGTTGTCCAATCACCGTGTTAGCGTCACGGAATACACAACTCTGTCATGCCTATGTTTTGGCGCCGCAGAACATGTACGCCCACATTCCCCTACTGATTGCGGCGTGTGAAGGGGCGACGGGATTCAACAGGCAGTTATCCGCAGGATCTGTGGGATCTTCTGGGGAACCACGATACCTTCAGATGACAACGCAATGGCAGCGTGTACATGCGGCATCGGCGATCGTTAGCAACCGTTAAAAACGTGTGCGTGCACGTGCGGTGGACACCGGTTGCCAGGGATAGTGGCGGAGTGTAAAGGTACCTTAAGGGAACCGAGCTGCATACTAGACACAACCTCTGAGCGGGTGTGGAACTGTTTTTGGAAGAAAGTAGCCATGTTTTTTTAATCTGGAGAATGTTGCACTGTTCATATCGTCCCATTAAAAGCCATAGGGAATTTACACCTACTGTCGCCACTAATGAATTACCTGTTAAAGCGGATTAATTCCTGTCTAAGCACCGTGTTCATGGACTCCTCATAGACCACAGGATACTTCTCCATCACTTTCTCCAGATTGAAATCACTTGGTAATTTATTGAGGATATCTCTTGCCAAATCATCAACAATTTCCTGCCAGTGAGATAAAGAGCATTGGTATAAATGGCGTTTCCCTCACACCCAGACCCATGTGGACGGCTGTGAACACTGCACGGGGCTGCCATTGTTAGGGAGATAGGACCAGCACTCCTAATGAAGGATAGGCACCAGCTCGGGGGCACAGGGCTGCCATTATTAGGGAGATAGGACCAGCACTCCTAATGAAGGATAGGCACCAGCTCGGGGGCACGGGGCTGCCATTTTTAGGGAGATAGGACCAACACTCCTAATGAAGGATAGGCACCAGCTCGGGGGCACGGGGCTGCCATTGTTAGGGAGAGAGGACCAGCACTCCTAATGAAGGATAGGCACCAGCTCCGGGGCACGGGACTGCCATTGTTAGGGAGATCGGACCAGCACTCCTAATGAAGGATAGGCACCAGCTCGGGGGCACGGAGCTACCATTGTTAGGGAGATAGGACCAGCACTCCTAATGAAGGATAGGCACAGGATGGTGCCAGCTCGGGGGCACGGGGCTGCCATTGTCAGGGAGCTAGGACCAGCACTTCTAATGAAGGATAGGCACCAGCTCGGGGGCACGGGGCTGCCATTGTTAGGGAGATAGGACTAGCACTCCTAATGAAGGATAGGCACCAACTCAGGGGCACGGGGCTGCCATTGTTAGGGAGATAGGACCAGCACTCCTAATAAAGGGTAGGCACAGTTGGTGCCAGCTCGGGGGTACAGGGCTGGCGAGGTAGATAGAAATATGAGACAGGCAGTGTTGATATTAATAAAAGTATGGTGTGACATTGTAGATTGAAGTATGTGTGTGGCAGGACTCATATAGGCATAGAGCTGGCACAATAGATAGAGATATGGTGCTGACACTGCAGACACTGGGCTATAACTGCAGGTAGAAGTATGGTTCCGGCATTGGTAAAAGGCACATTGGTCTGACACTGTGTAGAGGTGAGGTGCTGGCAATGTTGATGCTTATAGATGTTGCCCCGCACATGGGTGTGAACCCACTGCGCCAGGGACCGGGCTTATCTTGGAGGGGCGTACTAAGTGCCTACCAAGAATTCACCAGAGCCTCTGATGGTGAGGCTGCAGGTAGACACCAGGTACCACTACAGGGCAGGCAGTCTCCAGAAGTCAGCAGTTGACCCCTGGGGCAAGAAGCGGCACTCATGGTAACACGCAGAACTAGATCAGAATCTTAGGTAGGGTGGACACTGGTACTGGTTCAGACAAGACAACTGGTTCAGACAGGGACTCGGGTACAGGTCGGACCAGGGGTTCAGTATAAGTGCAGTATCGGGTTACAGGTGTGGACTGGTTCAGGAATAATTGGGATAGGTACTGGTGTTAGGTACAGGTACAGGGGACCTGACAGCGAACTAGCAGGTATAGGACTAACTAGGAACAATGTTGCTCAGGCACCTCTTAGTATGGGATGGTGCCTTAAATACTTAGTGCCTCCCAGCAATGGGCTAGAGACAGTTCCAGATTGTGCGCACTGCCTCTTTAAGAACTGGGAGTATGCACGCTCCTTAAGGGCACTACCAGGGAACCCGCACGACATGTGCACTCTTGATCACTGCACAGACCAGGAATGTTGATGAAAGTATGGGGTTGGCATTG